>JAMKCH010085426.1:0-113860 GCA_023653785.1 Ophioderma brevispina
TTGCTTACAATTTTACAGTGCCTCGTCTTGTTCCTTCGTGGAGAAATTATTGTATGTTCAAACTGACGGAGATGTACCTTCCTAAACACGAATAGGCCAGACGGGGATAGAGCATTCCAAAGCACGTAATAAGTTAATTTCAGTTTGTTCAAATAGATATCTCTAAGAAAATGACACATTTAAAGATAAATGATTACACAGCAAAACTTCTTTTATACATATTTAAGATACCAATCCATTGAAAATGTATTTTGAAATTCGCCACAATGGTAATGTTTACCAGAGAAAAAAAAATCCAATGGATATGAAATAGCAAACCAAGCGTTAAAAAGGAAAAAAAAATACAAATCATTGTCAAACTGATTATAATGATAAAAATGCAAATTTGAATTATATGCTGTCTGAGATAAGAATTACTAGAATAAGGGGATGGATAAATCCTGTCATCCTAAGTATCAGCGATATTTAGATGTTTACAAATTTGGCCGTTTTCGTTCTTTTACCTATATAAAGGGAAGGATGGATAAGAGGGATTAGGTGTGTGTCAAAATTCCGTTGTTTTTGTTGAGTGCCATAAAACTTTGGTGTTCTTTGACGATTAATCAAGTTAAATCAAACATTGCGCCACAGTGATTGTTTCTTTTCAGTATGAGCACCTTAGTAGGAGAAGATTGGACAGATTACAACTAGGGAATGAAAGTAAGATACCATTAAATGGGAAAACTAGAGCAAAGAAAAAGAAGTGGAGTTTTTGTAGTCAACGCCTCTTGTGCTTGGGGTGTGTACGTTTCAGAGGGGATTGTGCTGAGATCATATACGATCCCAATGAATGTGGACATACTAAGCCGAGATGTTAAACTTTGTTCAAAGCAAAGAAGCTTGGCACCAAAACCATTAAAATAAAACCTGATTGCCCAATTTCCAGTTGTCTCTTTAGAAGGACTAACTTCAATGTACTGAATATACGACTGGGACTCATGATCGTTGTTTGTTGTTTTGTTGAAGAAATAAAGGAGAGGATTAATCCATGTCCAAAAATTCAATGCAATGTGGTAGTCCTGACTTCTGGTAGGGAAAAAACATCTCCACAGCAAATAGCTTAACGATTGAGTTAAGGAGGTCCTAGTCTTTTTTTTTTTAAACAAGACAATGAAAATGGGAAACGGCATATATTTTTGTTAAGGTACCCCATTCATTAACGTCACTTTCTTATCATGCGTTTCTATTTTGTTAAAATTTTGGTTTAGTTAGCATTATGTAGTACAAATTTCATTCGAAAAGAAAGGAAACTTATTTTTAAGTTACCTGAGAGGTCAAGTCTAATCACGACTGCAAAATATCGATAACTACTTTGGTCTACCATTTTTTTTTTTTAACAAAACATAACTTTTCTTATTTTATGTGAATTTTACCAGGAAAGAAAGCCGACTTTTCCAGATTATTGCTTTTGTGGAGTCCAAAAACCAAGCCGGTTAGTGAAGCAAAGGGATTGGCTTCAAGCAGGATTGTGGAAAGGGGAGGTTCTGTCAGAATCTTACTTTGAGGGTAGCCGACAATGCTATGTTGAAGAAAGCATGATCTAGATAGATGAGGCCTAACTAACCTGTGAATGCTTTTAAAAGAGTCCACCAATGGAGCAAACAACGGAAGAGAAAAAAAGAGGAGGCGCCAAAGAGCTCCTGTCCGTATCCCTCCCATCATTCTCTCCTGCCTCTCTTTTTCTCCTTTTTCTTTTTCCCTCCCTCCCTCCCCCGGTTGCATCTTTATGGGGTCGGTTGATGGCATTATCAATTAAGGTTTGTTTGTCCATGTATGAAGTAAAAGTATTGAATTAGTTGAGACTGTCGGGAATTTAACAGTGCTCATTTGACAATTCATAACCATCCTCATAACCGGCAAGAGAACGTTGAAGTGGGCAGCCAAACTGGACTACTTCTTGGTGTAGCAAACTGGATGCAGCTGCATCATTCCCAGAAGGACACCGAACTTCCTTGTTTGTGTACCATCACCTAGTGATTGTTAAGACAGGAAATGGTGAAAGTTTCTAAAAAAACCGGCAACATAAATAATACCTAAAGACGACTCCTTGGAATGATTTTAATTCACAGATGTCTTCTTTTCAGTTTCCAGAAAAGCTTTTGCAGCTTATTTGGACAGGAGTCGTTGGGGGATTTTAATAGAAGAAAAAAAAAACTGGCGAAACCTTCAGGCCACATTACTTGGTTAATTACTAACCGTTTGAAGATTAAAAACATAAAATTACACCGCCTGGCCGAACCATTTTTACTGCGGAGGGTTCGCAATGATTTGCTGTTGGCCATTATTATATTACTGAAAATGATGTAGTCTCTACATTTTAAAATCATTCAATTTATGTAAAAAGCTTTCGAATTAAGGCCGTAGAAATTGAAAATAAAATTGGTAAAAAAAAAATAAACTAGTCTTGTAATTTTTGCAGAAGATAAGCCCAAATGTAGTCCAGACTAGCAAAATCCCTGACCAATCATCATCAAAATTTCAATTTAAAAAAAATCTCCGGAGATTGACCCAGTTTTTAAGGAGGTTTTGAAAGAAATTTAAGGGCTTCGGCGGTGTTCGGAAACGGTATCTGACAGGGTAGTGGGTCATCGGTCCTAATTGCCGCCGTGAGATGGGTACATCGTCCGGCTACAGATTCATAGATAAACTAATATCAACCTTGTTTTTATAGATATGATAATGTTTTCAACGGTTTCCTAGACCAGTTTTGTATGTGATTATGAATCTGATGGATGCCAGACGGAAAAAAAACCTTGATGGCATTTTTGTAGAAACGCAAAAAATCAAAATGAACACCAAAAACAAAAACTTCATATTTGTTAACTCAAAGTTGTATTTTCTAGCATGCCTCGTTAAAAACATTCATTGTGACCAAATAACATCTCATTCTGTAACCAACGTAATTCAATTAATTCAATATGGCCGTTAATACATTACAAGTGCCTGATCGTGATTACTTTTGACTGCAGATGGTAAATTTGTATCTATCCTGGTGTTTGGCAGTAAAGAAGTTAAATAAAACCATAAGGAATATTTTTTTTTTAATGTGATTATAAATTCCTTCAATATAAGTCCAAGATGGCTTCTGATGCTATAATTGCTAGCTGTGTCTAACCTAGTAGGCCAATGTTTGTGTATATTCCCGTAAATCAATCAAATCAATGTACACATCATTAGGTATCAGAGGAGGAAACGATACATGTAAGAGCCATCCAAAAGGGTATCCCATATGGCTGGAAATGGCACTTAGTAAGCGGCGAATAATCCGATCGTTACTAGTCTATAGATATAGTTTCTTTGTTTTTGGTACGTTTAGGGCGGTCCATTAGCATCCATATTGGGCTGATATTTGAGAATAACGAAGCAATGACACTTTATTAAAAATAGCGCCTTACTGGATTTTGGAAGTGGAATAAACAAACTTAAAAACAACACGGTATCGTTAGCCTACAACGGGTATGAATACTGACCTTTTATGATTGAACATTGGCAGCCATTATTGATCGCCTTATATTGGATTGGCATCGTGCAGGATATCAATCACTTTGATTTTTATGTTATGGTATTTAAATAGCTCTTATATTTTGCAGTGCGTCAAAGGTAAGTTATGTTCAACTAACAATGTTTAATTGAAATCAGCTATCTGGAGAGGTGAAAAATAATGTATGTTAGTCAACATTATTACTGCTAATTACTATACATGTATGCGTACCATAAACCCAGTGGCGTAGCCAGGGGGGCAGGGGGCCGCTGCCCCCCTGTGGTGTGAATCTTGCCCCCCCCTTTCCCATGAACAACTAGTGATTTACATAGGCCATATACTATACTAACAAATTTTAACGTATGCTTGCCCATGAAAAGAATGTGACCCCTTTGCCCCCCCCCCTGAAAAAAAAGATGGCTACGCCAATGGAAGGGTCCCTCACATTCTTGAGTTGGGACATTTGTTTTTCTTCTTGGTGTAGTTGAGATCTGCAAATGTGTCATGCGGATTCATGACCGTCTTTGGGATAGTATATTTCCTCTTCTCTGTGTGTCCTGTCTAGAATATTGCCGATATGATGGGCAACTCCTCCTTCCCTACCATATCACGAAATGGGACGGAGCACTGGTTGATCCAGCAGAGGTGTATTATGTAGGGAATGCTGGACATCACTATGAGGTAAAATTAGCATTCACTGTGGTGTATGCCTTGGCTGATATCATCATACCTAATATGCCTGAGAGGATTTGGGAGCATTACTTGTTGGCGGGTTCATCATATATGTCGGCTGCAGGTGTTTGTATTAACATTACTATACTTTGACTGCACACACACTCAGTCTGTACGTTGAATCAAGGTGTTTATTGTATGGGCCCCGGTGCGTTGATGGTTTGAGATTGTTGGCTTTTTTGCTACAATTGGAATTTGGGTCTTTAAAGGGAGATAATAATCCTAGGAATCCAAATCAAATTGTTACCTTTTATCACTTCCGTTGGCGGCCACTTGTTTTCCCAAAATGGCTGCCATTTTCAACATATTTTGCTCATATCTGGACTTCTGAGAACATAGAAGGCTCAAATTGGTTTGCATACCTAATGTTTGTGATTGTGGTCATGGAACACCAATATCACATCAAGAATAGTCGGCACAGAGTTTCCTCGGGAAGGTCTATCTTGAATTTAAAATGGCCGCATTTTAACATATTGCCTCTATCTGCACTTTCTGATCAACATAGAAGGCTCAAAGCTGGTGGCAAAACCCATGTTGTGATGTCAGTGAATGCAAATATTACACCCAAAAATCACAGATTGTAACTTCAGGACGGCATCTGAATTTCAAAATGGCCGCCATTTTTATCATTTACTTGCCAATATCTGACTCTGAGCAACATGGAATCTCCAATTGGTGACAACAATACCATGTTTGTGATGTCAAGGAAACATATATTACATCCAGAAAGCTCCGCAGTTGTTTCCTTTGGCGGCCATGCTTGAATTTCAAATGGCTGCCACTTTTTATAACCGTATACTTCGCTCAAGAGGCTGAAATTCTGGGCAACCTAGAGGCTCCATTTGGGTGGCAATACTCAGGTTTGTAAGTTAAGGAAAATATATATTACATCCAGAGAGTCGCAGATTGTTTCCTTCTGACGCCATCTTTTAATTTCAAAAATGGCCACTATTTTTACATATACTTTGCCCGATATCTGGCTTATGAGAAAAACAGCTCAAAATGCCTCCTTCCTAATCCGATATACATCCTATTGCCCACCAGAACCAATAAATCATGGATCCTGGGAGAGCCATAGCTCTGGTGTTTTAATAAGTTTGGTTTAGGTTCAATGTTATTGCGTGTCATATGTTTCAGTGCAATTTCAGTGTGAAACCAATATCCATACTAATCTTCTGCGAGCCGCCAGCCGAGATGGTCGTTCTCCATGTAGCGCCCAATGTCCCTGTCCAGTCATTAGTTGGGTATGTCAAATGGATCTGCTGCAGCTCGAGCAATCACCTCAATGTTGTAGTTAAAGGGGCGACGACCTTAGTTAGGGCATGGGAAACCTCTAACATGGGATGTCCGAGGGCACTTGATCAATCTCACGATAACAGTGACCGGTAAATAGTGCTCGGCGTTGGGCAACAGAAAGAGTGAGATTGGAGGGATATCTCCACATTTTGTGAATTGGTTATGTGCTCACGCCAGATATGTTTTGTACTCGCATTAAGAAGCCTAGTGTAGGTGCCTCCAATTTTCCTGTGCTCTTCTCAGCGTCAAGTCTACAGAATCCATATCACAGGACACTCTCTTCACATGTATACTTGAAATTTCAGCTTGGTTGAATGGAGTACAGATTGCCATCGGTGTTGTAGTTTATTGCAGGAATCCAGCTTGTCCCTTTGCATGACAGGAAGTTTTCTTGCTGTCGGAAAATAGAGACCCAAGTACTCTTTAGGTCCCTCACTCTCTGAGTTGGGTACCGTCTGTAGTGAAGATAGGTTTATGATTATCTTCCTCATTGCACGGTCATATCTTCCGTCTTTTGGCGTTTAGATGTAGGCCGACTTTGTCTGCGTCACTCTGAAGTGATGTTAGTAGATCCCGTGCACCACATATCCGATCGGCTTGTTAGAGCTAGCTCATTGGCATAGTCAAGGTCTGTGAGAGACTGATTTGGTGACGTATAGAACGCTTGGGTTTGATGGTGAGTCCCTTGTTGTTTATTATGTCAAGACTGCCTGAGGATTAACCACGATTACAAAGATCAGAGATGGGAGCAAGAGTATCTCCTTGGAGGATTCAGCAGTTTTTTTTGGCTTTTGTTTTTTTTTTGTTTAAGGGGAACTCCTTTGTTGGGCCCTCAACTGTCTGCACAAATCTAGATGGGTGGTAATCATTACATGATGGCAATTGCTTAGACAGGTCTCGTCTGGGACACCATAGTGGTGAAAATATGCAGCATTACATCTCTGTTGACACTGTCAAAACCTTGGAAAAGTATACCAAACACCAATTGAAGCCTTTCTTTTGAAAATTCTCAACTTTCATGATTCTTATGAGGGCAAGTATCTGAGGTGGTGTGTTGAATCTGACTTTACCAACAAAAACATTCTGGTTTCGTATGAGAATGTGGATCTATGTGAGAAACGATTTTATTGAGGCAGATACTTGAGTTGTAGCATCTAAGAGGCCGTGGTTTGACAGTGTGATTCTCTGTTTTTGGGGTTGTTGGAGGTCACCTTTCTTGGTAGAGGCGTGATGGACATTGTTAATATAATTAAAGCAGCTGGTTGTTCTCCCATGTAGGTGTATTAGAAAAATTCCAACAGTTGGATCTGAAAAGTGGAATCTTCAGTATTACTGCAGGATGTTGCCGAGACCATGCGTCTTGGTGTTGTTAAGTTTAATCAGGCAGATCAGAAGGCTCCTCTATAGTGAAAGTCCAGTTTGATAGAAGGGAGTCTGCTATCATGTGATTGAAGAAAGGCTCATCAAGGTTAGTGTTATTCTGAACTGGTTAGCCAAGTAGAAACTTAAGTGATAAACAATTGTTAAGGCGATCTTCAGTTGTTACTTTGATTCTTATAGGTGGAGTAGCTTTCTTATCAGTAAGCTCCCTCAGTGCACCCCAGGCAGAGTAGCATTCTTGTATTGAGGATGTTAGGGTATGTGATGCTTAGCTTGAACTACATGCTCCTCAAGGACCACGGTGTAAGCATCATCAAGTACAGCCTTAGCGGCATCAAGGTTTCTGCTTGGAGCTTATGGTAGATTTCGTCTGATGCTCCTTGGCTGAGACTTCAGTTTCTGGTTTTGTGATGATTTGTCATTGGAGGCGGCAAAGGCAAGTAGTAGAGTTAGGCTTCTTCTTCTTCTAGGTAGTATCTCCAGTGCAATTTTGTGTTGCTGAAGTGACGGCTTCATATACTTTGTGGGATTTAATTCTCGAGGCTCATTTAAGAGAGGTGAACCTGTTATGTACTGCTTCAGTATACTGCTTACAAAGCTTTGAATCTCCCATACCTCTCTCCAATCAATTGTTTTCATGGGATTTCTAGGAGGCGGGGTTTACTCTGACAGTAAAATTGGCCTGATCCTGCAAGAGACAATTCTACGATCAGATTAACAGCTTCAAAAGTGTTGTAGGCTCTTGAGTTCTTAATGATGTTAATCCACCCCTCTCTGACCAGCATGTAGTCCAGTGGACAAGTCTCCATTTGGGCAACGGTATGTCCACAGTCTACTGCTTGATTTTTGGATTTTGTTGCCAGGCAAACCGTGTTCACCAATCCCTCACACACATCACCCCTTAGGACATGTAGGCTGTGAAAACATAGCGCACGTTTCTGAGAAATCTTGTCGAGTCGTGTTAGCTATGTGTTGTTGACCGATTAAAAATCATAGCGACCCGTTGCAAGGCCTGGCGTTTGTTTTTTTGAGATTTATTTAATTACTTAATGGAAACATTGAAGGATTTAGCGCGTGCGTGGACCACTATTTGCTGCGAGATTCCCTAGTGAAGTTGAGAGGGAAGTTTAGCCGGGTTTTAGTTATATAGGCAAAATTCGGGAATCGGGTAGGGATTTTAATTACCCGAAGGAACCGACATGATCGGGCGTGACCCGAAGTCCCGGGAATCGCCGAGACCCCTAGTGCAGACCACCTGCAATTGGAAGTGTAGCAGTAGAGCTTGAATCAGTGTAGCTGGAACTTCTGAGACGTGGAAAAATTACAAGCATATTCTTCATAGCTTTGGCATGCAAGTGCGGGGGTTTTTGATTCAGAAGTAGGATAAGGTGAGATTGATTTTAAGGTCTTAGTTGTAATCTGATTAAACCTTATGAGATGTGGAACCAAACGGGGATAAGACGACCTCTGCCATTGAAAACGTCATGTGAGGAGGTGTGCCTCCTGTAGGACACTTCAGTTCAGAGTATGTATTCAAGACTTTGTCCTCAGGTGCCGTCTTTACTTGCTCTTCTAATTATCTTTCTAATCAGCGCAGCTTGGTGCAGAATTCATGTAGAATGTGTTCTCAACTGGTGAAAGCTGGTTCCAGTGGCTTAAAACTGAATATTGACATTGGTTATTGTGACAGTTTCCATTTTGCCACTGGCAAGATCCTCAGAAATTGTGAAGACGCAACAAGCCTGTGTTGGCTTTTTGAACTACAGTATGTTGAGAAAGGGGGGGTTATTTTTAAATGAACATCTAAAGATCTTGCTGAGGAAGGGATCAGTGGAGTAGCAGAGGGAGGGGGGGGCAGGGGGCAGCGCCCCCCCCCGTGGGGAATCTTGCCCCCTGAAAATTATGATTTACATAGGCATATTACTATACTAACAAATTTTAATGTTATGCTTGCACCCCCTGAAAATTATATGTGCCCCTTTTGCGCCCCCCCTGAAAAAAAAAAAACTGGCTAAGCCACTGCATAATACCATTTTTAACACGTGGCCAGATTAAATAATTCCTGCGCCTGATGGGCAGACCTAAAACTTTTAATGAGGTATAATTATTTGAAATTACTATAGTGGGCCTACCAATTTCGTGTGCCACCTGTTCAGTCAAAGTACTTTGCTCACCGTTGTCGGCATGTGTGGCCTTTATTTCATGGACCTTTTCAGACGCATGGCGGCCAATAAACCACACATTTAGCCGGCGCCATTGTGTTAACACAAGGGGTTTTCTGAATTGTTCGGGCCGCATTATATAAAACAAATAATAAAAAATATCATTATAGTAGCCTTTTGGGGATTAGGCAAAAACTTTTAATTAATATGTTTTCCATCATGAAATTTTGATGGATGGTAGGCCTTATGTTTTTTCGGTTATTAACCAATCACAGTCACTTTGTGATTTAAGTACGCAAAGGGCGAGACATGTGGTCTAGTGGAAAAGTGCATGACTCATAATCATTTAAACCGTTAAAATCGTAAGTTCGAGACCACACTGTGGGGTCAACGTGTTGTGTCATCTGTCAAAATATTTTAATCTCAATTGGCTCGTTCAACAATCGAATCTGGGAGCTGTTTTATATGGGAATATAAATTCTAAAGGGCTGATAGGAGGAATGTGCGCTTGCCGGCTACAGGCTAGGTAAAGCGAAATGATTGTGACGATTTCCTGAAGGCAGCGTAATAATAGGCAACAAGCGCTTTGTATCCTGTGGAAAAAGCGTTATAAATGATCGATATTCCACTGACTCGAGAAACCTTAAAATTAATTTAAGTGGCTGATGAATAAATAACGGACAAGGAGGAGGGGTCGTATTGGGTCATGGGTAGTGGTTGAAGCCTATCGCCGCCATTTGGGGGGGGGGGGGGGGGGGGGGGGGGAGTTGTGCACAGTCTTATACACGTAAAAGCGAAACTCAGATGATATACGGTAAATAGGTCGGCCAGTGAGTACTACTAGTACTATAGGTCCACAAAAAATTAGTTATACTTCTATGGGCTTGGCCGACAATCGTCTGGATGTGGAAAAAAGGATTTTGTTCATCCGGTGGTGTGGTTTGTTGGTAAACACACACACCCGCGTGTACGACCTTTAACCTCTTAATTAACACTTCCTCTGTTTTTGCGTTGGGATTTCTTCTCTGAGCGTGTGAATCGCGTCACCGTCAAATTAACACTTGGGAACAAATGCAAACAAATGGGTTTGTAGTAATGTAAGCAATTGCAAAAGAATTACATGACCGTGTGTTGAGTGCGTATTGGCGATATTTTTGTCTATGTAACTACCCTCTCTTACAAGCCTTTTGTTTTTGTAACGCGTTTACCGGGGGGGGGGGGGAATTCGTTATAAAGCATCCGATGCTTTATGATTTTGAATACCATGGATATCTTTACCCTAGTATGGGGCGTCACAATGACGTCACAAAATCCGCCAGTTTGTGCCAAATTGGCCATATTCACAAAAATAGGCGAAAATCCGATCTTGCGCTAAAAAGCTAGACTAATCGGGTTTTACGCGTTTCAGTTCTATAATAATGGCAATTGACTATTTTTAACATAAATATAGGGTTTTTTGAGTCCATACTATGTATATGCAAATACTTGTACTAAAAATATTTTCTTGGGTGGCAACCACTACCGTAACCTGACTTATGACGGGCTATCTAACCCCAGTGAACGTGCTACCTTCACATTTTTTTTTTTTTCCGCTAAAATGACCGGAAAGGATGAGAAATGGATTATCTGGAAGCTTTTTTACGAAAGCGTTTGGTCATTTTAGCGCAATCCGGAGCAAAAGTTCAGTAAGGGGTGGGGTGGTAACCACCCCTCCCCCATGGTAAGACAGGGTTACAAAGTTTGTGTCCTTAAATATGCTGTGTCACTTCAGTACAACGTACGCGGACAGTGGGAACGCTGTTCGATAATTCCAGTATGTCCAATAATTTATTATTTGACCCACACACATTGCAAAAGAATCCATTTTGGTGTTAATATACGCTGAGGTAGTCCAAAAATATATATTAAAAGTCTCCCAAAATCAACCTAGTGGAACATGTAGAAATAGGGGGAAACTTTGTACAGGGGTAAAAAATGTAGAATTGTTCGAATTTATTTAAATGATGGTACCAATTTATTGGCTACTCCTAAGGGTTTAAAAAAGGTATAGGTTTTGCCCTATCTAACGCGTTATAGTTTTGTACAATAGGCTCATAACCGTTCAAGGTCATCCTGGGGTAAAATTCATAGAATGTTCCAATTTTTGATCGGACTGGTTTAAACTTTTAAATTTTCCCACTAGAAAGTAGATGTAAATAGATTCTTTGTTGAACTTTCTATATAGAATTACAGAGGTAATATGAAAGACTAGTGGAACCTCCCATGACCCTGCAGTAGCCCCCAGTCCACATTTTAGGGGGGCGTTCCAATTAATGCAACGAATATTATAGAGAATGTGCAATCAGTACAATTTTCGGGTTTCTGTACCATTAGACGAACACTTTGAACACCATTTTCTAACGAACGGATATATCTGAAATTTACCCCCATTGTGACCTTGAAACCTATTTTATGACTCATAACTATTGAATTGAACACATGAAAGATATGGCACCCCTTAACGCTTTTTTTTAATCCTGGAATGTAACGAACACGTTGGCAATCTTTTCGACGCGTTTGATACTTTTCATATTTTTACCCCTGTATAAACCTTACCCCCTTAAAAAATATATTTCCACTCCTTTTGAATTTTAGTAGACTTTTGATATGTTGTTTTTAAAGGTATTCTCAATACAATTCTGTTGGAATTGGAATTTGTTTGCAATTATTTTGGGTTAAGGCAGCATTCATTCTATTTTGACTGGCCTATGATAATTTATAAAGGATTCGATATCCACTAGTGCTAGACAGGGGAATACCACCCCTTCCTTGTTGAGATGCCGGCAAGAACTAACTTGGTAAGACGGGGATAATATAAGTTGCTATTGACTTTAGAAAGCAAATCGTGATTAATGCGTAAGGTTTTTTTGGCATTTTTAAGCTTCTTCCCACCTGTCAAATATGACTTATCCGGGGGGGGGGACCACATATGAAATGCATACGGGTGTAAGAGTCGCGCTTCCAAACCAGCGGCATTCGTCGACAAGGCCGAAACAATAGGGGTCTTTCTGACTGACAAATTTGCAATATATCGAAAATGGGCGTCTTTAATGTCATTTTTTGCACATTTTTCTAAATATGGAGGTCTTTGGGTGAAAATTTCAAAAAATTCTCCCCAAATAGCCGATCTTTGGGTAACAGTAATAAATTTTCCACAAAACATGGGATCTTGGGTGAAATTTGAAAGCAGGTGCAGTTCCATTGATTGCACCATTGACATATCTGTTCAACCTGAGTTTGAAAACGGGTGTAGTTTGCATCTATGGAAAATAATCAGAGTAACACCACTGTTTAAGGATGGTTCTAGAACCTCTGTCGGCAATACCGTCATATTTCTGTAATCCCTGTGGTTTATAAATTTCTTGAAAGATTAGTTCATGACCAATTTTATAATACGCTTACTGGACAGATTTTATATCTCAGTCAGGCCCAAGCTTCCCAAAACACTTACTACCCGTCTTAGAGGTCTCCGACTAGATTTTTAACAACATAGATGCAGGCCATCTTGTAGGAGCAGTATTTCTTGATCTCAAAGGCTTTTATACGGTATACCCTCCAATCTTAATACCATTAGTAAGTTGCTGGAGTAATGGTCTTGGAGCGACTGGTTCAAACCATATCTGTCCACAGAAACAAGTACTCAAAAATAGGTACACGTTGTCTCAGAAATGGCTGATGTGAAATTTGGAGTCCACAAGGCGATCAATCCGATGCCCTCTTCTATTCATTTGTACATTGACAGTCTCCCCATCATGGTTGTTAATCATTGTAAGATCATGCTGATGATACTGCATTGATACTGCTTTATTTTAAAGCAGGTAAATCTGTGGACGAAATTAATACTTCCGCTCAACATCAGACCTGACAAACCTTGCAATGGATTGAGGAGGGCAAATTGACCTTAAATACATCTAAAACAAAGGCCATGCTTTTGGACCAATCAAAAACTGCTAAAACTCCACACTGAGTTAATGTATCAAAACACCACTTGGAGAACTGTTCAAAGTTTTAAATATCTTTGGGCTTCATTTTGATCCAACATTGTCATGGAATTTCCATATCAAGCATATTTCAACAACCTCAAACTTCAAAATAATTGGTCTTTTTCACAGAATTAAGAAATATCTTTCATTTAAAGCCTTACTGTCCTTCATAAATCCTTGGTGTTACGTTATTGTGATCTTGGGGATTTTGGGGTAACTGCAATATACTCTGCAGGATAAGATTAAACGTCTTCACATTCGATCGGCCAGTCTATCTTACGGGGTGCTTGTTTAAAACAAGATGTACGGATAAAATGGGATGGGAACCCTTAAAAAGCGGAAGGGAATACCATCTTGCCTTCGCTGTCTACAAATGTCTAGCAGGGCTTGTCCCTGCCCATTTTTGTGGTGATAAATTTACACTTGTTCAGGATTCCCATTCCATAGGAACCCTTTCTCAGCACTTCGGTACAAATCAAATTATAAGTACAAGCCTGCCCTCGAATTTGGTAGTCTTTTTTTTCCAGTGGGGGGGGGGGGGAATTTGGAATAACCTACCCAAATCAATTTTACTCCAATACCATCTCTGTTTCAGACTTCAAACAAAATACCATCACATTAATCATAAAGCTTTTTCATATTCATGTGTGTAATATGTGAAATTTAATCATATTAAGTAATATTGAGTAATTTAATCCAATGAAATAGATTTGATATGTATTTTAATGTTATGATTTTGCATATTTTCTCGTATGTCATTATTTTTTATTTAAAAAAAAATGTATTTTTAGAATGAAATCATGTGATTTTGTATGATTAATTGATAAGTTTGTTGCATCATTGCATTTTAAAATTTGGGGTAATTAGTGCAATATTTGTGTATTTTTTAATGAATGTAAATTTTAAGAAATTGTAATATTGTAAGGATTTTATATTGCTGGGGCCATATGGGAAGAAGCAGAGGACATTTAAGTTTTCCTCTGATATGTGCCCAGGGTAAGAATAAATAACAAACAATCAAATTTTTTGTTTTTTAAACAAATGGGTCTTTGGGTGACATCGATTGCTGAAAGGGTCTAACAGCCTTACAATACGTTGCGTTGGCTTCCAGATGGGAGTGGCCCGGGACTCCTTAAATAGATGTTGAAAGAAGAACATAGGAAATGCAAAACAAACAGAAAATAAGTATTTCGGCTACTTTTATTTTTATCTTTTCAAAACAAAAAAACATTTTGCAATTTGTGATTAGTGAGGAATACTATTGTAGTACTTTTCTTGAATGATGTCACGTTAATTTATTTGACACTTTTATCATACAAGAATTGGTAAAAACGGTCCACTTTTGGGCAACTTCACACATTAAAATAAACAACAGGATTGAGATTTGCCATTGCGTTGGTATTGTCTAGTAAACGCTACCTGCGGGAAGTGTAATGCTCAATTACCGTATTTGTCATAAAGAAACATTTTGTAATTATAATCTGGATCCCTGATTGTAATTAATGGGCGGAGTTTGAAACGCCAAATTTCTATCCGCCATGATGAAATAGTGCCACCTCAACACGAAAATTACCTCTAACTTGACTTGTCTGAACCGACGAACAACTAATGGAAAATAACACGACATGGCGCAATTTCCTGGCTATTTCCATATTTGAAGACTTTCCAGCAGCCAGTGAATTATTATCAGAGATTAAATCATACTAGGGTCTAGTTGGAAGAAGTTGAGCTGCCCAAAATACAAGGTAAATCGTGTCCAAGATAACAGTCACCAGAATTCCCCTTAATTTAAATACAACATCTGTATTGGTGGCTGGTCTAATTCTTTCTTAGATCGAATATAGTTATCAGTAAGAAAAAAAAAAGATTTTGCCCAGTGTGTGAATGGTATAGCGCCATCTTTTTATGCATGTTCAACAAAATTAATTCTCTGACACTACAACTTAGCCTGAGAGCAAATTGTGTTAGTGTGGGTTGCCTGCATACTATTGAGGAAATTATTTGAAACAAAACCAAAAGGAGCTACGGAGATATGTATATTGTAGAAAGCGGTATTTTGGCACAGAAAATCGATATCTCCTTCAATCATTTTAATTATCTGAAAACAATTGCAAAGTTTGTTAAATTCCTAGTTAGAAGGCAATTGGTTGGTATTAGAAATAAATATTTAATATGTGGATATCACACTTATAAATTTGTATGGCCCAATGATGATACTCCGGATACTTTCTATTAGGCAAAAATAAAAACTCAGCATATAGCTTTTTAGCTGTTTTTTTTTTTACAAAATGACCTATGCGATATTTTTTTTTAAATTTACGCTGTGGTGTTTTTTAGAAATATACAATATGTGTCACTCCAATGTACTCCTCTTCTGTTTTCAAGACATAAAACAAAACTTCACACAATGAAAAAAAAACACTATAGAGTCCATATAGTTCTACTTTTTTCTTTTTTATTTGTATGGTTCCATTGGTTCCCAAGTTTTGAGACACACTTCGTGCTATGAAAAAGTACTGAGTATCGTCTAAATAAAAAATAAAAAAATCCTTTGAAAGGTAAAAAAGGGTAAAAATTGCCGCCGCCGCATAAAGCTATGAGCTAAATCTAATTTTAAACGCCTAAAAATATTCGAAATATTGTAGAAACGTATGATAACCTTCAGTGAATATGTGGTAATTACAATCTAGTTCAAGATCACACCCTGATACTTTTAATTCCATCACATTAATAATCCTCATTCAAGAGAGACACCATAATAATTAACTGAAATACCTCGGTCCTCGGACCGCTTGGTCGCCTGCCGTCGCGGTTTGTGAATGAAGGGATGAAGATGAGGGATTGCATGTACACTCCATAAACCAATCTTGGTTCCAATTGCACTTCACTTTTTCAAATGAGGTCAATTTTACATTTTCCAGCCTATTTTTACAACTTGACATCACATGGACGTTGACCGTGGTATTGACCTTTGACCCATTTCAAATCAAATGGGGGATGTCATGTTGCACCCTGTGACCCAAACTTGGTTAAATCCATCACAGTATGTGGATATTACAGGCAATGTTAACCCTTTTTTTCACACAACAGACTCACAACTACAGTGGACAAAGTAATCCCTATGTGTCCTTTTTTGCCCTAAGGCAAGCGCACAAAACATGAGTTAGAAACGTGCGTGACACGTGGCGAGTACGTAACCATAGAGGCAAACGCATGGCGTAGAAAAAAATCTCCTTAAACAGGCGAAGCTTGATTTCTTCCCTGTTTCTTCAGAATTGGGTTGAATGAAATGAATTATTCTGATGATGTGTTGGATACAGACCAGACCATTTAATGACGTTGATTACCCTTCAACACGGACCAAACACATGTGTAGAGTATGTGAGAAATTTAATAATTCTCGATAGAGGAGGAGTATATAAAAACAAAAGGAGAAAAATCTTTAAATGGATACAATGGCATGAAAAATTTCAGACATACTAAAATATAAACCCTTACTGAAACCATTTCCATAAATTTGAAAATCAATTTGGATGTTTATATTTATGCTAAAAACAGTAAAACTAGAAGATTTATGGCAATATGTCAATTTTTGGCCTTATGGAAAATCAAGGTGTTTGACATCCCTGCCAGAATTGATATTTATCTAGCATGCTGTGTGACACAATCAAAAGTATTCAGATCCCGGAGTCAAGGCATTGTAGTGCAGGCTTGTTAGTAAGACAACTGATCTTTCATATAAAAGGGGGATTACAGCACATACACAATAACAATGGTGTTTGAGTGCTGACTGCATGTTTTTCAAGGTTGATAAAAGGCTGGCAGTAATGTCAGCATCTTGGTGAGAAGCGAGCTTACAGGAATATATTAGTTAGTTTTTCTCTTTATTTAGACAAATGTAAGCACCCTAATTGTTTTTAATTTGTGGAAAGATTTTCTTAAGTGCCATCTCATTATATCTGAATATTTTTTCATGCCATTGTGTCCTTTAACACCCAAAACAAGTGGTGTACTGTACACCTCACGGCATCAAATTCGTTGTATTCAATTAGACTATTGACACAAGAAGAAAGACCTATCATGTAACAGTTCGCCATGGGTTACAAATGTTCTGGTAAACTGATCATGATTTCTGAATGTACACATCAATACAATCCTAAATAATTACTCTTCTGCCATGAACATTGAAGTACCTTGACATGTTTCCGTGTACCATACCAAGGGGGTGAACGCCATTCAAAACCAGTCGTCCGTCTTGGGCGCTGAACATCTTTGAATATTGCACGGAAAATTATCAGTTTCCGGTGTTTTTATACACACATAATGTTAAATCGATACAAACAATCCGCCAAAATATCAGTTGTTGGATGTTGGGTTGCTATTGGGTGGTTTAAATTTTTGTCCCTACCCATGCCACACCACGAAGAAATGACACATCAGCATCCTTCTTGATTTAAATAAACCAAACCCCTCAATTGATACATCTTTCACCTAAGCGCGCATTGCAATTAATTAACAAGAGTATCCTGAGCCCAATTGATCCAGGTACACTAGTATTACACCTGGCCACCTCTTAACACATGCATTAATTTGTATCACGACCGATTCGTGTTATATGCCAAAGCGGCACCCACAGTATGTGAAAAAGCGGAGGCAGCCATTGCTTTTCTATTGTTGGTACTACTCTAGGTTTTCTTTGTGTCGGCAAAACATGCGAGACGGTGAATTTCTAAGATTACGTAACGTTTTTGCCTCTCTATCTATATAGAACCACACCTCTGTGTACCATACTATAGCCGTTTTCATTTTCATTGCATTAATTCAATCTAAGTGACCGATTGATAGGTTTGGAAACCCGATATAAATCCTTTGGCCCGAGGAAGGCCATGTAATAGTGATATAAACCCCTTTGGTATGCTCTGTGATTCAGAAGAGTGCAGAGGCTGTGTGGAATTACAATTCCGGGAAGGTCTAGTGCACTAATAAATCTCCTACAAACTGAAATATGCAAGCTGTGTGTTGGGCTCCCAGGGCCGGGGGGGGGGGGGGGGACGACTCCAATTATGATGCTGATATCGAACTGCCAGTCGCTAACCTTCACTTTCAAGTTTGCAACTGTAATTCCAAAACAATATTTTTCATGGGAGCTGTATCCAACCTCAAACCTCCCTTTTTTTTCTCATGCACCTTTTTTGCTTTGTAAATCATGATCCCCTCAAGTACCGCCAAACCCCTATTTTTTCATTCTCCGGCTTACACATCATGTTACCCATCACATTCAGGTAGTGTCATCAATGCCATAATCTCCTGCTGATAGCAGGTGTTTCATTAATGCTCATAGCTACCACTGATAAAAGGTATGTCATCAATGTTCATATACCTCCTCTGATAGCATGTAGTTCATCAATGCCCATTATCTACTACTGCTGAATCCAGGTAGTTCACCAATCCCCCCATCTACTAGCTGACAGCAGTAGTTCATCAATACTCATATCTACTATTGACAGCAGGTAGTTCATTCATACCCATATTACTGCTGATGCATGTAGTTCATCATACCCATATCTACTGCTGTTAGCATGTATTTCATCATGCGCATTGTCTATTGATGATAGCAGGTGGTTTAACAATGCTCATATCTACTATCTACTGTGCTGGGTATCTACTCATCAGAAGGGTTGAGATAGGTATGTTGCCACGCAGCTCAGCTTCACGCATGGTTGAATATGTACAAGATAGCGCAAAAAATTTGCATAAAAACCTGGGTCCGTGACTGTGCTAAATTTGCAAACTTTTGGTTTAAATATCTAAAAATTAGCAAGAAATTTTGGCAAAAAGGCAGATTCCGACAGGATAACTTAGCATATTCCGAAGGACCATGATAATGGGTGATTTTTTTTGGTCCCCTCTTGTGGGCCGGGTGATTTTTTTTTTTTTTGTAAGCAATGATCAAGGGTGATTTTTTTTTTCTCCTTGTCTCCTCCAAAAAATCTGAGTGAATTTTTTTTTCTTTCACAGTCTAAGGGTGAATTTTTTTTATTTTTTGCTTTTTTTAAGTTTTTTATTTTTTTCTTTTCTCAAAACTTCCTACCCCCCCCCTGGATATCTAAATGTTATCGTCCCTAATCCAAAGATTCAGTTGATTGGTTGAGCATGCTCTTCGAAAACTTTTCAAGCTGTATACGACATAGACACCTGGCTGTCCAAAACACATGTTGCAGAACAAGAAAATACAGAATTTATTGTCTTTTGGCCACCTATTTGTTTTGAAAAATCTGCCTTCAATACGGTAGATCTGGGTGACACCTTTGTTCATGCTCTGGCGTGTAGAGACCTCTGGGTTATTTTTGATTCCACCATGAGAATGTCCAATCAGATTGGTCTATCTGTACAGTGTAAATTACCGCATTCGAGAACTTATGCGTATTCATTCATTTTCATTGTCCCGCATTGGCTATGCTAACTCATTACTATACGGCACCAATGAAATAGATACAAAAGGCCCCGGCGCTTGCAAAATAAAACTACGCGTTTGTTGTCCCATGCGTTTCGCGACCAGAGTTTCGTCACCAACTTTTTGATCACTCTTCACTGGTTGCCTGTTAAGGGACGTAACAGATACAACATCCTTCTTATGTTTATAAGTCTCTTCACGGACAGGCGACAATCATACCTTACGATGGTCCGAATTTGGAATACATGTGTTGGGCAGTTTACAGGGTGAGTCAAAAGATTACAAACTCGATTTTCAGAAAAATTATTAAATATTTGACAGGTAAGAAATGTTTTGTTATACTTAAGAACAATAGCTCATTATATCCAGTCATTGGTAAAAAAAACCTCCTAAAGTTACGTTTCTCATATTTCAGATATGGTAATTAACGTAAAGCCGCCAAAACCAAATTGACCACGGTTGTACAATCTTTCCCGGTCCACAGCAGCAGGCCATTGAGTAACTGTCAACGTATCTGATCTAAATGCTAAAATCTTTTTTGTATTTTGTTCGAAAAGACCATTACCTAATCCGTACCAACTGTTGTGTATAATATTCTAAAGCTAAAACAATAGTCAATGACAGCGTAACACAACAGGGGCAAGGGGAAGTGGGTACATGGTCCCCTCTCCGATGGGTCTGACCAGGAATTAAGCTTAAGCTAGCGGTAAAGCAGGAAAGTGGGAAAAGACAAGTTAAAAGGGGGTAGAGAAAGGATAGGACGGGAGAGGAACCGGATTGAGATGCAAAGAGAAAAACAGAAGTAGCCGCCCCCCCCCATCGGATTATGCAGGAATTATTGATTGGAAAATGGTTGGTCAACCAGCTGCATTGCACAGGATTGCCTACATATTTTGCACTCGGTTTCCGCGAAAAGATATTTAACAATTTCGACGAAAATTTATTGAAGTATGCTCACATTTTGGGTGTATATTCCATAATTTGTTATTTGATTCAGATAATGAATAGTTTGACATTTTATCTTGATGAAGGTTTACACAAAGGTATCCAAGCAAGCAAATAATGCCATGATGTACTTGTGTAGACTCGTCCAAAGTCTCTTTTGCCCATCTTCCATAACATTGATTCCGTGGACAGAGTGAAAATGGGTACCTACCTTTTAAGTTAGCATAACTACGCAATGCAAAGTTCAAACTCAAATTCAAAATTTTCCTCTAGGAGGTGAAATAATCTAGTTTTTATGTGATAGTGGCTATCTGTTGGTAGATGTTTCACTGCTGTATAAAAATTCCAACAAAACCAGTGTAAATCTTTTTGACTCACCCTGTATGATGGTAATACGAAGTCCTTCTCCAATAATCCTTATGGTGATGTTTTAAGGCCCGCAAAATATTTCTTTTCTTCCCTGAAAACGGGGGAAAAATTTAATCTTCTACTGGTGTTGCCGTTCTTGTCATTGATTTTTGTTGTTGTTTGTTTATCTTTCGTTTCTTTTCTTTACTAGAAGAATTTGGATACACAGCAACATGAATTCACAAAAAAAGAATACAATTGTAAATGTAAATTTTTTTTTTTTAAAAGCAGTTTGTCAACGGTCCTCATTGCTGATTATTGAACGTCCCGAACTCGTTAAAAGCAAACGTAAGCCACTATTTGTTACATGCCATTTTCAATCATATTATTTACTTACTTGCTTACTTTCTTGATGTTTTGGAGAACCTTCTAACATTTCTAACAAACAGTAAACCAGCAATATTTAAAACATTTAATTGTCATTTCAATTTCAAGCCATTTAAAGACATTTCTGTTACAATTGTTTTAAAGGCCATTTGCATGTGCCAATTCCGTCACACACAATAAAACCAAAAGGGACCTAGTTTCAAGTTCAGCGCTCCCGGCGTAGCGTGCACGATTTACCCATTAGCGGCATGGACAATTCAACGGTTCTTTCAAATACAACTGGAAGAATTATCGCACCATAACTTTAAGGTATCAAAGGTACTTACTAAAAAGAACGGAAAGGGGCGGGGAAAACGCCGCGGTGGTAGGAAGTCACGTAGCTCAAGGGTGGAGGGAGTGGGGGAAGAGCAAGAACGTTGCTAAACAGCAGGGTTATGAGAAGTGGATGCCAGAAAGTAAAGAAGTGTATAAGGGACAGAAACGGCAAGGGTAGATGAGAAGGGGGAATCGGGGAGGAATCAGATGGGAATGAGATAGGACAGATTTGGGGAATATGAAAGAAGAAGGGAGAATATGCTAGTAACACTGGCATGATAAATTTGGGATGAACATTTTCAATCATTTGCATTTTTTGTAGTGCACCATATAATAATACATTCCAATAACATCCATGATGTAAAAGCATTAACTTTTATTTGCCGGTCTGAAATGGTCGGCACCCGAGGCCATAACAAGCGTAGCATCCCAACACAGTTGAGTATTGTGTGGTCAAACACTAAACATCCTTTTTATAGTTTTACTTCGGCAATTTATTGAATGTCGACTTGAGTATCACAGCTTATGATCCTTCGTTTAGAAAAAAAACAGATGCATTTATGCCTCAAGAGACACCCTACGTTTTAATGGCAAGCCATAAGGCCATACGTATTGCCGCAACGCGTTTGCGAGAAAGTAGCAACTCGATTGCGACATTTCGTGCAACGCGTGGCTACATTCACAATCAGCCACGCGTTGCGGTGCCGGCCAACATACAAATCATGATGTCTGTGACGTATTTCAAAAATATACCCACAACAACGCGTTGCAAATATCTAGCAACGCGTTGTGGAAACTCACAACGCGTTGCAACCTTCACAACGCGTTGCGAGATTTCACCCGCGTTGTGATCTTTAACAACGATTTGCGAAGGTCCACAAGCCATAAGGGTCTTAACATATTGCCGCAACGCTTGTGAGAAGTGCAACGCGTTGACGAAATTTCGGCAACGCGTTGCGCGGCGTCGGCCATCAAAATCATGAAGTTCTGTGACGTATTTCAAAATATAGATCCACAACGCGTTGCGGCCATAGTTTATGACCCTTATGGCTTCACACGCTGTTGCAGCCATCACAACGCGTTGCGAGCTTCACAACGCGTTCAAACTTCACACGCGTTGTGAATGCAATAAGGGTCATAAACGTATTGCCGCAAACGCGTGTTGAAGGTTTGCAACGCGTTGTGAAGGGTCGCAACGCGTTGTGAGATTTTATCTTTTTGAATACGTCACAGAAATTCATGATTTGATTGGCCGACACGCAACGCGTTGCTGAAATGTCGCAACAGCGCGTTGCTGCAATGTCGCCACGCGTTGCCGAAAATGGTCGCAAACCGTTTGTGACTTTCTCACAACGCCGTTGCGGCAATACGTTATTGTCCCTATGTCTTGTTAACTAGCAACGCGTTGCGAAGCTTGCAACGGTTGTGAGCTCGCAACGCGTTGTGAAGGTTGCAACTCTTTGCAAAGTATCTAGCAAACCGTTGTGGGTCTATTTTTTGAAATACGGCACAGAATTCATTATTTTGATTGCCGTACACGCAAACGCGTTCTGAATGTCGGCAACGCGTTGCGAATGTCGCAACGCTTTGCTACGTTCTCGCAACGCGTTGCAGCAAAATACAGTTATGGCCTTTATGGCTTCCGATATACATTTAGCTTATCCTCATACTGGATACAAACAATGAAATCGAAGAGTCATGTGGTTTCAGTTGAATGTTAGAAATATACAGTAGATGCGCCACAATTACGCGTGATTCCCAGCTCTCTCATTATTTATAATTCTATTACCTTTGCTTCCCATTTATTGAAAATGCAGCATTCTGATTGGTTCCAAAGTTCACTGCCATTAATCTGCATTAATGGGTCGCCAAAGCATTTTCTTATTAAATCAAGCTATTTATGTAAAGAATAGAACTAAAGGGTTTGCAGTATCATTCTGGGGCTCTATGTATCTCTCGGCCAGAAAAACTTTCAATAATAAGCTCGGCTGCCACCTCGCCATTCACTAGTTTTCCAACCTCGGAAACATTCACCCATAAATGATTGCATCACCCTTTATTTCTTAATATTTGGAAGCTTAACTTATTGAAATATATACCCTAAACTAATCCTAAACCCTAACCCTAAACCTTTACCCTAACCTAAAGCAAAACTTAACACATTTAACAGTGTTACAACTGAAGGACTCTTGGTTGAACATGTCTCGTTATGTAGTGAAAAGTCAGGTGTGGGTCCTCGGTTGGAGATGCATCACTCATATACATCCACATGAGAATTGTCAAGTCAAGGCATTTTATCATTGGTTTCAAATTTTATTTTGGATTGTCGCATTGAAAGAATATTCGATTTATTACCGCTAAATAATTTACATACCTTAAAATCGACAACGGCTTTCATCAAATCGAAAATCTTTTATTGTGTAATCCATAAATGAAAGAACAATATTCATCTCAATGTGATTTTTCTTGTCCGTCATCGCCTATTCCCTGACTCGCAGCTCCAGGAACTTATCCAAAAGGTTTATTTTACCAAAGTACCCTTTTAAGTGCATGATATTTGGATATCAAGACCATAATAAGCATGATTTTATATTTTTTATAATTTTTATTTAGATTGATCAAAATGTAGTTTTGAATCGACTTCCATAAAAATCGAGGAAAACATTATGGAATGGTAACATTATCGAAGGCTATTCATTGGATTGGTTTGTTTTTTGCTAATTTTTTTCGTATGTGCTAAACCTTGACATCTACAAGGAACAGAATTCACGTAAAAACTCTAAAGTTGCCTTTTAATGAAAATCCGAAACGTACCATTCCTACAAGGCACAACTGTTTACAACAATAATTTATGTGTGTTTCAAAGAAAGTCCATCGCCAACTTACCTTAGGTTGTGTCCTTCTAGCAATACAGTGACCGTGGAGAGCAGAGCATTATTTCTCATTGGATATTTGTCTTCTGTGAGGTTAATGACCAAATTTAGCGGGGGTGCCCCTCGCGACGTGTGGGCGGAATCCAGAGGGGGGATTCATAATAAGGGGGTCACAAAATGAAAATGCTTGGACTGCTGTAAAGAGGTAACCAAAGTGTTTTCGTCTTTTTACAGGATTAAAAAAGGTATAGTTTGTACTTTACAACTTATCGTTATGGAGATATAACACAAAAATCGTCAAATGTCAAAGGTCATCACAAAAGGTTAAATCTTAAATACTGCTCCGATTTCTTCAAAAATGGGCTCAAATTGTTCAACCTTCCTCTGAGACTGCAACAAACACATTTTGCACCGTCTAACATATTTTTAAAATTCGGAGATCAATAGAGGTCAATGGGGTTGACCTTGTTTATCATTTATCTCGATACACAATACAAATGAGAGTGTCAACTACTTTTGCTGCAATCCCTATGGAAGGTTAATAATTTGAGACCATTTATAAAGAAATTGGTGCAATATTAAACCTATGACATTTGACTTATACCTCGGTAACCATGCCTTGTAAGTAGTACAAACTATACCTTTTTTAATCCTTGTAACAAGATGAACACTTTGGTTACCTTTTTACAGCAATTCAAGCATTTTTCATTTTGACCCCTGTATTATGAATTTTCCCCTCTCATGGATTCCGCCCACACTTTCTCGAGGGGCACCCCCGCTAAATTTGTTCATTAACCCTCATAGAAGACAAATCCACTGAGAAATGACGCTCTACTCTCCACGCTCACAGAATTGTCACAAATGATCCAACTATTAATTCAAAAATTTCATTTTTATCCACCATACCATTTTAGTGTGGTGCAATCGCCCACAGATTACTATACAAATGATTAGCTTGTAACATCACAAGGAAAACTTACGTTTGAAGGGATAATTCAGCTTGTTTGAACCTGAGGATCCACAGGGTTCGGACCTGATCATTTATTGCATATGATTCCACACCACTAAATAGATCTGGTCTGGCACCCTCTGGCCGAAAAGTGTTTGTTGAAAAAGGTAAAAAAAGTGACGGTTAAATTAAAATTGAAAAATAGTAGAAACTGGAACTTCCTGGGCCATATTTTGTGTTAGAAATTATTTTAAAGATAAAAATCAGCACAATATCAAGACAAAAAGGTGTGTGAGGCTTACTACTGAGTAATTACAGTACTAATTTTACACTCACCCCATAGGAATATTTTGACTAGAAGCCACAGTTTCAGAGGGGATCGGAACTTATCGTTGTCTTCATGCTTCAGTAGCTCGAAAAATCCGTGGTCAACTTATAGATTCTTCTTGCTGAATGGGATGCAGAGGTCTAGTAGTCCAAGGTAATGCATAATTTAAGCAACTGAGTCGCTTCGTTAATGAGAAATTTACGTTTTAATTAGGGCTATTTTAAACATAAACCAATGGCAATTTATTTAGTGGTGTGCAACCTATAGCAGTCGTGTGCAGAGACTAGCAAAAAATTTGTGACCCCTGACCTCTAGTACGTTGAACTTGATCTTGTCATCTTCGGTCACCTTAAAGTTCAAAACGCTAGTAATAGTCCCCTAGTGTAGCCTGTGAAGCTATGTAGACCGGGGGGTGGGGGGTCAGCAGGAAAATATGAAGAGTTCGACAGACAAGATAAGTCAATAGAGCTGTGAAATATGTGTACAGTTAGCTTGCTGAATCATGGTAAGTAACAAGTCTACGAACAGAAGGTGCAAAATTCAGCAGTCTCACTGGCTTGTGCCAGTGTTGTATTACCGTAGCCGATTCAAATAGCCAAACCATATGGATAAAGCATACAGCAGCTTTTGCGGTTTATTGCCATTTGGTGTAATCCCATTTGGTCTAATAGCCATTTGGTCCAACTTCAATTGGTCTAAACCCATATTGTCTAATACTAATTTGTCTAATAGCCATTAAGTCTAACATCCAATTTATCTAACAACCAAAATGTCTAATAGCCATTTGGTCTAATGCCCATCTAGTCTAATGCCCATTTCGTCTACTACCATTTTGGTCTTATAACCACAAACACCATTTGGTCTAATTCCCACATGGTCTAATATCCATCTTGTCTAATGTTCATTTTGTCTAATATCAATTCAGTCTAATACCCAATTGGTCTAATATCCATTTGGTATAATATCCATCTGGTCTAATATCCATTTAGTCTAATATCCATTTGGTCTAATGTGACCTGGTTCAATATCTATTTGGTCTATATACCCATTTGGACCAGATTGACATCAGACCAAATGGATATTAGACCAAATAGATATTAGACCAAATGGGTATTAGACCAAATGGGTATTAGACCAGATGGGTATTAGACCAGATGAATATTAGACCAGATGGATATTAGACCAAATGGATATTAGACCAATTGGCTATTAGACCAAATGGATATTAGACAAAATGAATATTAGACCAGATGGGTATTAGACCAATTGGCACTAGACCAAATCGGTTATAGACGATATGGATATTAGACAATATGAGATTTAGACCAGATGAATATGAGACTACATGGCTATTAGACTAAAAGGTTATTAGCCTAACTGGTTATTAGACTAAATGGTATTAGACCAATTGGGGTTAGACAAAATGGCCATTAGACCAAGTGGGATTAGACCAAATGGCAAGTCACCGCTTTGGCGACCCGAGTGTACACAGACGATGGCTGCTCTTTCTTTTATCCAATAGTGAGGCTATTTTGAGTCATGTTATCAGCTGTAACCTGCCTTTTGTTTTGGCTTGACATACATGTACACAGCTGGCCCGAGTAAGCACCCCACTCTATTAGCCCCTTCCCCGAGTATAAGCCCCCTTCACTTCCCAAGGGCCATCACAGGCACTATGACGAGAAAAAAGTAGGTTATTTTATTTCTGATTACATAATGAAGCAATGGAAATCAGACGATGTTGTTGTTTCTTCTATTCTGGCCAAGAAATCTCCAGTAGATAGCAGAATATGCATATTTTAGGACAACACTAATTTCTTGCCCAGTTTATTAAAATAATGAAATTATTCTCATGAATGATCAAAACATGTCAAAATGGGTTGAAATAGACATGAAGTGCATTGTTTTACAAATCTGAGGGTTCTGTAGATTCCACACCACTAAATAGATCTGGTCTGGCACCCTCTGCCCGAAAAGTGTTTGTGGAAAAAGGTTAAAAAAAGTGACGGTTAAATTAAAATTGAAAAATAGTAGAAACTGGAACTTCCTGGGCCATATTTTGTGTTAGAAATTATTTTAAAGATAAAAATCAGCACAATATCAAGACAAAAAGGTGTGTGAGGCTTACTGCTGAGTAATTACAGTACTAATTTTACACCCACCCCATAGGAATATTTTGACTAGAAGCCACAGCTTCAGAGGGGATCGGAACTCATCGTTGTCTTCATGCTTCAGTAGCTCGAAAAATCCGTGGTCAACTTATGGATTCTTCTTGCTGAATGGGATGCAGAGGTCTAGTAGTCCAAGGTAATGCATAATTTAAGCAACTGAGTCGCTTCGTTAATGAGAAATTACGTTTTAATTAGGGCTATTTTGTACATAAACCAATGGCAATTTATTTGGTGGTGTGCAACCATATCCGCCATTTTGGAATTTTGAACAATATTACTATATTTTATGGATTTCGAAACCAAAGACGATTTTTTTCTTCATTTGTTGGAGTCTCAAATTAACCCTTATACAATTATCTTCATATAAACATGTCAATGGCTTGTCTTCCACTTAATTTTCTTCTGATGACTATTTTTGTGAGCACCTGAAAAACAATAGCTTCACGGCCGCGATCTTGGATTTTCAGCCAAATTTTCATTAATTTGCAAGTTTTGTTGCATTTCGAAACCATGGACGAAAATTTTCTTCAAATTTTTCAGCCCACAAGTAATTCTATGACAATTATCTTCATATAATACAAGTTAAATGCTTGTCTTCGACTTGGTTATTATTTTTGAACAAATGATCAAGCCGTCTATGTACACCAAACCCTGTGGATCGTGTAGTGCCCCTTGAAAACATATCAAAAATAAGCTGAAATTTGATCTTTTGATTAAATACGTTTTCGAGACAATTTACTCCATGATCGCGCCGCAGAGGACAATCTTCATCGCTACCGTTCTTTGCCCCATATTAAATTTAACAATTTTAGCAAGATTGAATGTGTGATTAATTTTCCTCCATGGATATTTAAAATCTTTCGTGTCAAACCTTAATCAAATTATATTTGTCCTGTAGTGACCTGGTCCTTGCGAGCATTTTAGCCCTTACGAGAACGAAGTTCGATGTCCTTGTGCGAAGTAAATTTTGCACCAATATTGTAATTAATTTACAACACTTATAAAGTCAAAATTAAAAACAAAATGTACAGTAAATAGCAAGTACTAATTTAAGCGTACGCGATACTTCCCCCATACATTTCTTTTCGTATTGTAATATATTTCAATTCAATCAGATCAAAAAACAGAATGCCTCATTGCATTTAATTAACAAGCCTTATCAATTTGTTAAATTTACCCATCGTTCCATCGAAGAGTTCTAAATAATACAATCTTGTGAAATCTATTCTTTTCACATAATCAAGACCACTTTACTTCAAAGCTACACATACTCTTAAAGTACGTTTATTTTCATCTGAAGGACATACCTGCTATTCTTTGTCACTTACACGCTAAGTTTTGGTTAAAATTTGTTACAATTTACATTGAAATAACTGGAAATACTGTCATGACACCAAAAATTGATCTAAAAAGAAGGCCGATGAGCCATTCATACCACAGAGTCACTGGATTGATGTGAACGTCCATGTTACCAACAAACAAAACAGGTGTGCGATGGAATGTCAGAATTGTAGACGTGACAGCATTCGAAGTATGCAACGCAGGCATTCAGCTGAGCCATTCACACACGAGTCACTCAAATGACTCAATGCCACAGAACAACTATCAGATTCCGCGCGCAATTGAGCACCCTGAGGGTTTTGAAATGTGATGTGCCAATTACGTTTACCTTCACTAGAATGTGGTAAAATTCTTGAAATTTTAAGTAATCTTTAATTGTATAGACCGTATTCAATATGACGTCAGCCACCAGACATGTTGGTGGACAAGATGCATATATTCCAGGACTAAAATACATTAAGCTGTCAATCGATCCATGTTTAGCGATTGCACAGGGATCATTGACAGGTGAATGTATTGTGGTACTGGAATGCGTCTATCTTGTCCACCAACATGGCTGGCTATTGAATACGGTCTATTGAGGTTAATCCGTGAAGCAGTTATTGTAAGCACGGCAGATGTTCTATTGGCAGTTGTCATAAGATATACTGTAGACATGAATTCACACTGGTCATGACATCACACTGACCGTGAAATTATTCATAATATGGACGCGTCCATTACCGTTAGTCTTCCATTTCATTTCCCGTTCTGATTAGCTAATTAATCTATTGTAATAAACGAAAACCTAGTGTGAAAGTTTCCTCGAGGTGAATTCGTCTTATTTATTGTAAGTTCCCTGTCTAGATTTGTATTTGGGTTGGGTACGTGCCCTCCAATATCATTGACAATTCACAGAGTAAAACCAATCCAATCCTATCTCTGTTTTGTCATCACCATACGGAAGAAAAATCATCTTGAGGACCGACGGGGTTTGATGCCAAGTAAGGACATTGCCACAAAGGACTCATTTCCTTAAAATATTTACCCGAATCATTACCTCCAGCACCGCCAATTTAGCTGATGTCTTTTAATTATTTTCATCCAAGTCTTGCTGTTAGACGATGCACTTAATCATCGACACGATTTAGGTTATTCATTCGAGCATTTTCCTTTTTTTTTTAATCGACTTAATTTTTTCAATCTCCCATCGTGATTAAGATTTAGTTATCCATTAGAAACAAGGGCAAAATAGTTTAGGTAATTGTTCGAGAATAAAGGTAGACAATAGCAGAAACAGTTGAATGTGTTCACAGAGAAATAAATTGTAGAAACAATTAACCGAGTCATTAGTCCAATGTTCATTCCGAGTTTTAAGTATTGTATTCCTAACATTCACATAATGTTCAGTTTTGTTGGAACGTCTAGACACCAGTACTTTCTGAAAAGGTTGTGAAGGAGTAGACATGGTAAAATCCTGCCATTCAAAGTTCAAATATTTTGCTGTTGACTTGGTTAACATTTTCAGAATCGTCAACGGGAACTGATGCAGAACTTGCGTCCACGAGAGGTGCATGCAACTAGGTTCTTTCGGTACTAAATACGGGGGACATGCAGGCAACGTGTTAGGATCAGAGCAAAACATCGAACACCTGAACAAATAATAATTGCGTATTAAAGGTTGTGTAAAACCGTATACCTTTAAAGAAAAGGAATTTTGAAATGGTAGCATCGACGTTTTTTGATTGATAAAATGGATCCCATTTTTCCAAATTTTGGGAATATTACCCTAAGAAGACTAACCCTCAAGAACCTGTATGAATCAAATTATCCTTAAATTTAAGTATTTTAAGCCTATTTTAAGCCTATTGTATTGCTATCTGTATTAACTAATCCTAACTCACCCTCAATATGGGCGTTCACATCCATACACCATGGATAGTGACTAACCCACGTTCAAACAAATATTTTTCCGTTATCGAATGTAAGCCCGTCAATTAATCCGCGACGAGATCTCTCCTATAATATGGACGTTAACTAAAACAAAAACCAAAATGTAGGTCCTTAAAGTCTACATAACACCGTTTCCACACTACATTTTAATATTTACAATGATTCGGATGGAAGTTAAATCCTTTCGAAATAGTGGCAAAACCTTAATCTTATTTCAAACCAAATGTACAGGTGTTTACCCAACAATATCAGCTCATGTCATTGTGTTCTGTTGCCCGAGTTAATAAATGACCTGAACAAGTGAGCTGCAATGTCCAATATACCTGTCATTAAGAGCAAAACGAAAGTGATATGGAGCATGAACACCTGAGATTAATGGCACTAATTGGAAACTGTTAGCAAGACATCGTCTTCATGCAGTATCTCAGTGTGGTCTTGTTTGCTAATATACCCTGATGCAAATCGACACTAGAAGACTACTCGACACTAGTTTCCTGTGAAGAATGCCCCGTGTAAGTATTTATTATTTGGAAATTATATTATTTTTATGATGGTAAAAAAGAATATAGGACACTCCCTTAAATGCTAACTTAAAGGGGCGTGTTCCGATCGTCTTTTGGACCCTCCCTGATTTCCCCGGAAGTAGTATCGACTTTGATATCAGATGAAAGGCTGTATTTTTCTCATTGTCGTCCTGAAATTTGAGCCCTCGAATCCATTTCATTACCAAGATATAAACAAAAAACCGCCGTTTTAGTGGTTAACCACTTTTATTAGCACAGTATTGAATAGGGGGGCTTTGCAACATCATTATTGCGTCTACCATCAAAACCGCAAGTTTGTTTCCCACGGTACTTGATTGGGGTGTATGTGCAAGTGCCAGGCTCTCACCTCACAGAGATAAACACAATACAATAAAATCGTTGAACAACCACCTTAAGAAGAACTATTTTTAAATTAGTCATTTGAAAGCACGGAATCGTCATAACCAGAATTTTACAGGAATTATATGAAAACCATGGTAAAATATATATTTTCGATCTATTTCAGGCTGTTACGAGGTTTCTCTATATTTTCTCCTCAAACCAACAGTACTTTTGTGCTTTAAAGGGAGAAAACTTTTGGAAAATCCCGTTACAATTTCATACTCGAATGTCAGTTAAATTTAAATCCATTATAAAACATGTTGTTAGCTAAAGTGATATCTGTTTACAAGTATAATATGGTGCTTACTTAAACAATTGCAAAATAATGTTGAGGGCGCTGTTTGTCTACATTAAAAGAAAATAACTGATAGGACTTAATACATTTCTAGTGTATACATATTGAATTAGACTTCTTTTGTTGCATCAGTTATACGCAAAAATAATTTGTATGAGATTATCGTAATAAAAACTGGTTAGGAATTTATGCTCCCTTAAAAATAAATGCTAACAACTGTTATCTCATATCTTGAATACACAAGCCAGCTTAAATTAGCGTTTGAATATTTGTTTTTTCCATGTTTACCGGAATTGGCATATTCTACATTCTCTGGTCTTCTGATTTATTGTTTACAGAACTGGCTTGCTCGCACTTATAGTGACAGGAGGAGATTTTTTGAGGATATAAATTTCTCTCAAATTGCACTTGATCGGTTGTAGGCCACCTACCGAGAACATTTCGAAGGTTTATTGGACAAACAAGCACGAAAGAAACAGCAAACCTTGTTTTGAACTTGCCTATTATTCTAATCGTCACTATAGGAAACCATGCTATGAATTTCTGTCGTGCACGACAGAAATTACTAAATCATCATCGTATTACATAAAGACGGCGTATTCGGCTTATTCACTTCATGTGTGATATAATACATTGGTAAGCATTCATTCCAAATATGCAAAAAACCTGGGTTCGAAAAAAATTGAGGGCGCTTCTCTCTGGAAATCTCAAACTTAACTAGCAATATGAGCTTTTTAAATATAAACTGCTGCAAATAAGTGAAAATCAATTAGTCGGATTTTGCAAATTGTAGAGTATAACATTTTAGTTCGCGCTTATACAGATTGCATTATTAACATTTGTACCTCAAGTAAAAATCGAAATTTAATATCAAGGCTGATTTGATATGATTGTAAATTCAGACGCAAGTGCAGAATAAGATCGTATCCAGACTAGCATTCATACTTGAATTAAAAGTAAAAAACGACTCAGTATTTATTACTTAAGTCACATTATTGGCTTTTCTAGTCGATTATTCTTGAGGCGGAATATCGCAAGTAAAATAATTTAATTACATACAATTCGTGGTGTACACCTGATCGGGTTTGGGTATTCACGGATTAGCATAATACAGTTTTAACTGGTATTCTTCTAATAAAAGTACTAATAATACAACATAACCTAAAATATTGAAAATAGGTCAAGAATCACTTCTGGCTATAGTTGGTGATTGCAGACAGGTGTATCACACGTTTTCCCATGTTAAACAAGAATGGAATTAATAAAAATGGAATAAGAATATAGACAAAGGTCAGTATTTTTTTCAACTAAATTGCTCACTGAAGACTAGGTGTGTTCCATTCTAATTTCAAATAAGATGAAGACAGCGTGTGTGGTATTTCCTTTGTTGATGATTTTTTGTTAATATTGGACTCCTCCGGGGAATACTATATAGATACACGTGGGTAAAGGGTTGTATTATTCTGAATGTATTAATAGAGCTGAGTGGATTGAAGTTAGCTACCTTTAATGCAATATTCGATTTTAACACCTTGTTGAATGTTATCCTAATGAAATTAGTGCATTATTATTACCGCATCAAGTGAATTCAGTGAACGAAAGGATTTATACTAATAGTGTGGTTTGGTGTGTAATCCCGTAGGATTTCCATGCTAAAATTGATTTTGTTGCTGTTTGGGTTTCGATAGGGCCTAAACTGTCAGAAAATGATGGGGTGCAACTTTTCGGACTGCTTCAAGGGGGGCAATGTTAGTACAGGGAGAAATTTAAATTCGAGTCAAATTATGTTTTAATGTACACTAACGCATTCGTCTACTCATAAGGATTAGTAAAAGTATATATTTGCCTAGGTTCCAACCTTTAGTTTTGTTTCATATTGGTTCAAGGTCACCCTGGGGGTAAATGCTCCGATGTTGTGGAAAGTGGTGTCAAATGATTCCTCGTGTCATACTGAAACAGAAAATGCATTTTAACTGATTTGGTGATATCACCATTGCGACATCCAGGGAAAGTTTTGGTGACCCCCATAAACAATGTAGACCCTTGCTACATTTTCCTATGTAATTAGCCAACCAAATGTCACGCACTGTAAAATAATACATTTTTGAATACTGTGAAACAATACAAACAACTCATCACCAGCTTCAACAAAATCTGAGATTGGGTTAAATTTTACCCCAGGATGACCTTGAAACATTTCGGGGATGTAGCGCTTTAACTAAGGTCGGAACCTAGGCAAATATATACTTTTTCTAATCCTTATAAGGAGACAAACATGTTAATGTACATTAAAACACAATTTGACTCTATTTTAATTTTTTCCCTGTAGTAACATTTTCCCTCCTTGAAGAATGGGGCAGCAGTCCGAAAATTTGCACCCCATCATTTTCTGACAGTCTGGTCCCTATTGAATGATAAACAGCAAGAAAATAAATTTTAGCACAAATTCCTACGGGAACTGTTTCATTGACATACCAAGCCACACTATAAGGTGGTTTATTGAAATTTATCATGTTTTTTCATGCAGTTTACGTCGGCGAGTAATAGTCGAACATAGTTAAGTTTGTTTGTAAACTTCCTTTAATATTTCTCATTCTCTTTAGAGTACGTGTGTTTTTCGTTTGTCAATTTTTCTTAAAGGTATATTTGGCAGAAAAGACTTCTTGTATGACCGTTTCTCATAAAATGTTAGATTATTACAGGTGTTCAGATCCTTCAGTTCCTCTGAATATTCTTTTTACTATTGAATCTTGCACAACCACGCCTTGTCTTCAGTGGGTCTTCGACTCATTTTCAATATTTTTTTGGTAATTTGGTATTGTTAGAAGGTTATCAATAAGAGCTGTATTTTGGTCTTCCGAGAATAAACAAGCCCGATATGTCGCACAGGATATTCTGACATCAGGCATGCACTACGAATTACATGAAATTATTTTACTTGTGATATTACCTCTCAAGAATAATCCACTGGGAATGTCAACAATATGACTTAACTACTAAGTACTGAGCAGTTTTTGCTTTGACTTTTAATTCAAGTATGACTGCTGGTCTGTGTATGGGCTTATTTTTTACTTGAATATGTTGTGAATTGATTTAACAATCACATCAAACCAGCCTTGCTATTAAATTTCGATTTTTACTTGAGGTGAAAATGTTAAAATTGCAAATCTGTAAGCGCGAACTAGAATGTTATACTCTGCAATACATAAAATCTTCATTGCGTGAATTGATTTTCACTTATTTGTTGCAGTTTACTTTAATAGTCTGCTAATATTGGAATACCGTAAATTGCTAGTTTAGTTTGAGCAAGGATTCCCTTAAGGACTGCAAGCCACGTCTTTAAATAAATTATAAGACCAAGGAACTGCTAGAATATGCAAATTCCAACAACCATTGAAACCAATATTCGAACGCAAACTACGTCTGGCTTTGTTATTCAGTATTTGAGATAACGGTTGGTAGCGCTTCTTTTCAAGGAAGATAATTCTTAACCGTTTTATTGTCAAGAATAATCCAAATGGAATGTAACATGAGAAAATATGAAAGCAAAAATGAAATTTTTTGGGTCATGAGTTGCGGCACTGATCATGAATCAAAAGAAATAGGTTGAAATATCCCAAGCACAAGTCATTACATGTCATTATTGTATACGTGACCGAATTTAGTGTATAACTGCTGCAGCAAAAAGAAGCTAATTCAATATTGGTATATTAGAACTTTACTAAGTTTATGCAAATTTCTAGATAAAATTACCCCAGCAGAGTGGCAAATTTTAATTATTGAAATTACAATTTTACTGCTGCTTACGAAAGCACCGAATTATACTTCTGGTTCAAAATAAGATATGATTTTAAAGATATACCTACAGGAAATTCCGCACTGGAAACTAATGTCGACTTTGCATCAGGGTATATTAGCAAACAAGACCACACTGATATACTGCATGAAGACGATGCCTCGCTGACAGTTTCCAATTAGTGCGATCAATCTCAGGTGTTCACGCTCCATATCACTTTCGTTTTGCTCTTATTAACAGGCATGTTGGACATTGTAGCTGACTTGTACGGGCCATTTATTAATTTGGGCTATAGGAAAACACTGAAACGAGCCGAAATTGTGGGGTAAACACCTGTACAATTTTGCTTATGTGGAAAGGATTTCATTCCTACCGAATCATTGTAAATATTAAAACGTAGTGTGGAACTGTGTTACGTAGACTTCGCAGAAGCAGATGTCCCAGAAGTCTTTATTTGGTCGAAATTATTGCAGTTGGTGTTGCCAGTAGTTTTCACGGTTGAGTCTATGTGTGTTTGATTTGCCAGAGCAGTGTTCGCCGGTTACTCAGAAATGGTCAATTGAATAGCCTGGACAATTAAAGTGAGTGGCGACTGGATGGTTGTTGTTGACGCGCTTGCACTTTAGGTCCGATCTGTGGACCCTCAAACTATCTTTGAATGTTTTTTGCTTGTTTCGCTTCGCGCCAATATATTGGATACCACAAAGTGAACACTCGACAAGCTATATAACGTTGGTCATGGTGCATGTGATATGTTGGCGGATATAAAAACAATTGTTGAGTAATATGACTAGAAAATTGTTGCACTTGCTTAAAGTGATTAACATGGGGGGGGGAGGGCATGTTTTAACGCTAAATAATTTTTGTCCAAGATTTTATGTAATAGTCTTAATATCAGTTGCGCATATCCTGATGGAAAAGAATCAAATAATCCATGGCGTTTCTATACTAATTAGCATAAAAACATTTTATTTTTAGTGGCGCTATTCAAAACTTGTTTTGCCCCATAAATCGCACTGGAGTAACTTTTTTTAATTTTTATTTCAGCAATGTTATTGTATTTATGTCCTACCAAAAAAGTGGTGGCATTTTTTGGACGAGAGCATTTGGTGTGCATTAACAATTGGTTTTGGACCACCATTTTTTGAATCTGTATAACTGAGTTTCATTTTCCTGGTATGTGGTCGGGTGTGATGGACCCAAATCATTGACGAGAGCTTTGGTAAAAAATTCAAACAGAAAAAGGGGTGTAGGGGGGGGGGGTTGTTACTTGACAAAGACCTAAAGACGAAAAAGTTTTCGCATCTTGATGAAGTGCATGAAAAATGAAACTGGTGTATGAAGGAATGTTGAGTTGTCCATTGCCACTTAATCCTATAACAAACTTAAGTACGGAGTTTTATGGATGACGATATGAATTAAGGGGGGCTGCGGAAGATGTGGTTGAGTCTAATCGTTGGACTGAAGCATTGAGATAGTAGTGTTGCTAATAATGCGACGCGCGGGGGTATGTAGGATGAAAGGTGACCACAAATGGTGTTACCTTTTTGTTTTTTTGGTTTGTACTGAGTGTGTCATCGCGTTTATCTGCGTGGCCGTGTGACACTCTCTTTACTGCTTGCTTCCACAACAGTGTTTTGTAGCTTCTTTTTTGATAGACATGATCAATAGAGGCTGAGTAGTTTCATGGGATCGTTCCTCAAAGACATCGTATCGGAGCCGGAAGGAGGTGTGAATTGAGGATGCTTGTTGGCTACAATGTACGGAGGTAGCAGCTGCTGGGGAGGAAAGGCATAGAGCCTTATCGTTGATGGTGTGTACCCCCAAACAATTAACTCTCGCCACTACTAACGTAATCTGGAAATACATCACCACCTGAAGAAGACATCAGTGCATGCCGAAAGCTAAGATTGGCCTGTTTAAAACTTTTGGTTTAAGAGTTGGATGATTTGGAGCTACTTGGAGCAATTCCGTAACCGTTGAGAGCAGACCCCTCATTTCTCAGTGATTTGTCTGTCTTGTGAATGTTAATTAACAAATTTAGCGGGGGTGCCCCTCTAAAGTGTGGGCGGAATCCAGGAGAAGGGAAAAATTCATAATACACGGGTCAAAAATGAAAATTCTTGGATGCTGTAAAAAGGTAACCCAAAGGGTTTCGTCTTTTTACAAGGGTTAAGAAGGTTATAGTTGGTACTACTTAAAACGTATGGTAATGGGGATATAAGACAAATGTCAACAGTCATCACCAAAGGTTAAATTTAAAGATGTCATCTTTTTGCATTCAACTGTAAAATCAACTGTAAAAGTGAGTAAAATGGACAAAAGCTAGTGAAGATCCCATTCCTTTTCCTCATATCCGAAGAATTTCCCGATTTCATACAAAGTGGAATCGAAAGTCAGTTATAGGCCTTATTGTCTTATTTGTGATATCTATTACAAGTAGAATTTGGTATTTATGATATTATGTAAACGATATGGACATAGTTAAAGATTAACTTTGTCCTAGTAAATTTTGCGTGATCAAATTAAATTAGGCCTCTATTTGTTCCAGCAGTTAAGTATATAATAATGCCCATATAGTGTATTTTGCTTAGGATATTTTAACCTATTTTTCTTCATGATTAGTGCCACCAGTCATGACCCAAAGTTTCACCTCTATTTTTAAAAACCCCCCCCCCCAAACAAAATATTTTCCTCATGTTACATTTCGATAATCTCAAATACACTAGATAAACAAGCCAGTCGGAATTAGCGTTTGAATATTCGTTTCAATGGTTTTAAAATTTGCATATTTTAGCAATTCGCTGGTCTTCTAATTTATTGCTTGCAGTTGTGGCCTGCAATCCATAAGGGAATGCTTGCTCACACTAAACTAGCAATATAAGCTATTCAAATATTAACAGACCATGTAAACTGCTATAAATAAGAAAAAAATCAATTCACGGCATTTTAAATCTCGCGTATTTTAAAGTGCATTCTAATTCGCGTTTCATATTGTAATTCTTACATTGTCGTCTTAAGTAAATGTTGAAATTTATAAGTTGTGGCTGATTTGGTATATTTGTGAAATCAATTCACAACAGATAGTAACTCTAAAGCAAGTTTCATCTGTGAAAATATTTTTAAGAAGCTGATTTCAACTGATTTTGGTAGCTATGGGTGTCAACATTTACCAAAAAAGTGAGTTATCGTAGGCGGTGGGGAAATTGTTTTTTCGGCAGTCAAAGGTCAATAACAGGGGTCAAATTTTGAAATTGATCCAATCATGTTGAAAAGTATACCAAGTTAGCCTAAATTTGAGTTCGAATATTAGTTTTCAATGGTATTGAAATAGGTTTGCAATTTGCTGGTCTTTTAATTTATTTATAGATGTGGCCTGCATTTCTTAAGATAATCCTTGCTCACACAAAACTAGCAGTTTAATCTATTCAAATATAAACCGATTAAGTAAACTGCTACAAATAATTGGAGATCAATTCACGCAATGAACATTTTACGTATTGCAGAGTATAACATTCTAGGTCGCGCTTACAGAGTGCAATTTTAACATTTTCACCTCAAGTTAAAATCGAAATTTAATAGCAAGGTTGATTTGATATAATTGTTAAATCAATTCACAACAGATGCAAGTGCAGAATAAGCCCATACACGGACTAGTGGTAATACTTGAATTAAAAGTCAAAACAAAAACGACTTAGTACTTAGTGATTATGTCATATTGTTGACTTCCCAGGTGGATTATTCTTGAGGGGAATATCACAAGTAAAATAATTTCATTACATACAATTTGTAGTACATACCTCGGGCTAGCAACTACAGCTCTAATTGATATTCTTCTAATAATAGCAAATAGCAAATAACCTAAAATATTGAAAATAGCTCGAGAATCACTACACGTTTTTGTTGGTGATTGCAAACGGGTGTATACCCACTCGCCTAGGTTAAACAAAAATGCAATAAATATGTAATGAGAATATAGACAAAGGTCAGTGTTTACAAAATAATAATTGTTCACTGAAGACTAGGCTGTACAAGTATCAATACGGAATCCATGCTAATTTCAAATAAAAAGTGTGTGATCACCTTTGTTGATTTTGGACTGCGGGGAAGACTAGGCACATGGGTAAAGGGTTATTCTACATGTATTATGAGAGCTGAGTGGATTGAAGTTAGCTACCTATAACTAATGCGATATTCGTTTGTTACACCTTATACTACATGCTGAATGCTATCCTAATGAAATTAGTCTATTATTACTGTATCAAATGAATTGAGTGAACGAAGGGTTTTATACTAAAGTGGTTTATCGAATTTTTAACCACATGTTATTTACACGCAGTTTACATCGACGAGTAATCATCCAAAATTGTTAGTTTGTTTGTAACATTTCTTTAATATTTCTTATTCTCTTTTGTCTAATTTTCCGAAGAGTACGTGCGTTTTCCCAGTTTGTTTTCGTTTGTCTATTTCTCTTTAAGGTAAAGAATATTTTCGCAGCTCGCAAAAAGGGCTTCTTCGACTGTTTCTCATAAAATGTTACATTTTTACAGGTTTTCAGTTCCTTCTGCGTATACTTCTTTTTTACTCGTTAATCTTTGCACTTTAGTAACAGTGCAACCGGCTTTCATCCAGTTCAATTCCCACGCCGTAAACAATGCAATCCAAATGAAATATTGATTGATCCGCATCTTGAAGTTTACGCACAAGTTTAAAATGGTGTTTCAAGCGCAAATGTGTTTGAATTAACTTGCTGCTAAATAGTAATTGCTATTTTAATTCGCTGCTCCTCAATACAGCAAATGTCAACGGACTTTGCATGCGGCAGCCTGCTGCGCGTTTCAAAACTGGGTATATATCACAATCCGACCATTGTGCCTATGTTAGGGTTAAGCGGGTTTCTAAGGTCTGGTAGTGCCATTTCTCTACCATTGATCCCCGACTACCTAAAGAGATTTTGTATCATTTGAGCTGTTGCCTGTATATGTTCAAATTGCCATTCGAGTCACAATAATTGTGTTTGACGTGGTGAACTTTCAGACCACAACGGCACTGTTGAAGACTTGCATCCGGACAAAAGAGGACATACACTCGGTTTTCGGATTACTAAGACGGGAAATGCAGAAGGTGTTACGGACCACGCAAGGCATCCACCCTCTGTAAAAAATGGTAGTAAGGGTTGTGTAAACATGTATAACAAAAGAAATTTTGATAAGCATCGAATTACCAGTAGAATTAGCTGTCTGTTGGAAGCCGCTTTATACATAAAAATTATCCAATTAGATCAAGATACGGAATTACAGCGAATGTGTCTCTGTTGCAACCCATGGGTGCGATATAGACCCTTTAATAGCAGATCTTTTAAGAATGATGCTCTTGACATGTGGCGTTACCCCAGAGTTCTTGAAAGAAGAAGAGACCATGTTGGATGTGGTAAAAGTTGGAATTTACCCTGAGAAGGGAAGTTTTTATACAGAAAACTGCGCTTCTTTGGCCATAGCCATTCTAAACTTGCTTGGCCAAATATTCTGTAAGGTAAGGTGGAAGGCAACCGCGAAACGGAAGACTACAAAAGAATGGCTAGATGACATCAAGAAGGACAGATCGTCGCTATGGGAGCCCAGACTTGTGAGACAGAAACAAATAGAGAAGCTCTGGTTGCCACAATGATGGAGGAGAGAGAGAAAGAGAGAGAGATGTATGGGGGTATCGAAATATATCCCTACGGGTGCTGACCCTCAAGGTATGAGCAATTTCTCGCTTGACAGAGGGTATTACTCCTACAGCTAGCAGATAGTACTGCATCGTACCTAACTAAGTCCTAATTCTATATCTATCTAACGGCCGCAGCCGAGATGCTGTTCACCATGTAGCGCGCCAAATGTCCCTGTTGTCATTTGGTGGGATGTAGATGGATGCGGGATGTCTCGAGAAATCACATTAAGGTAGTTAAAGGGGCGACGACCCCTGTTTTGGCATGGTTCCAACATGTGACGTTTGAGACTACTTGGTCAATCGCACGATGACACTGACCGGCAAATCGTGCACGTCGTTGGGCAACAGGAAGATGAATTGGAGGGATATCTCAATATATCTGTGCTTTGGTCTGGTGCTCACGCAGGATATGTTTTGTCTCGCATAGAACTTGGTGTAGGGTGCCCCCAGTTATCTGTAAGCTCTTTCTGGTCCAGGTCTCAGATCATTACAGATACTTCGAAAAAGGCTCTAAAGAATTCGTGGTGAATGGGAGACTACAGATGGCCATAAGTGGTAGTTTTGAAGGCAGTCCTAAACTTACTCTCTGCAAATATGGGCAGTCATATCCCTAAAGGGTATTATGACCATGTTTTAAAGCATTATCAGGTTTGATGAGTCCCAAGTGTAGAAAATATCGGATCCAAACACGATAATGATAAACTTGGAGGTTACTGCCATAATAATTGGTCTTGCTATGAGTTAAAATGTTGGGCTCGACTGAGTTCGCCCCAAAAAAAAAAAGATATTTTGCAAACTCAGAGCTCAAAAAATTAATTTGGGCTGATCGATCCCATATATCAATATTGACCACGCTTACTTCTTCTATTATTAAATGTAAACCCGCCAAGTAATCTGCTTATAAATTGTTCTCTATGAACGTTAACCACAACCTAATCCCAAATAAGACTTCTACGGACTCTATGTAACGCCGTTTCCGTATGGCATTTAATATTTGCAATGATTCTGCAGGAAATCAAACCCTTTCGACATATAAGCCAAACCTGTACCTTAAAATCAGGTGTGTAGGTGTTTTCCCCACAATTTCAGCTCGTTTCAGTGTTTCCTATAGCTCGAATTAATAAATGGCATGTACAAGGCAGCCTGTTTCAGTGTTTCCTATAGCCCAAATTAATAAATGGCTTGTACAAGTTAGCTACAATGTCCAACATGCCTGTTAATAAGAGCAAAGCGAAAGTGATATGGAGCGTAAACACCTGAGATTGATCGCACTAATTGGAAATTGTCAGCAAAGCATGTCTCCATGCAGTATCTCAGTGTGGTCTTGTTTGCTAATATACTCTGCTGCAAAATCTACAATAGTTTCCAATGAGCAATGCCCTGTAGATATACAGGCTGATTCAACTACTAATACTTCTGCATTTGTCATGACCTGAAAGCATAGCGTTTTCACCTCTCTGTCGGCGTAATGCGGACTTATTTGACTCTTCTTCCGATACAACCTATGAAGAAGACGAAAAGAAATTTCTCATTTTTATTGTAGTTTAGTAAAAAAAATCTGTAAGAAATTCTTTGTAAACAAATACATGTATGTCAATTAGAAAGAGCAGTTTCTGATTGTCTAAATAAAAAAATTAGAATTTGATCGTGTCAAACCCGAGTTATACTCACTTGAATACACCTACCCATACTTGAACAGTACACATCTGGGTAACTTGCATCAGTTTCTATATACACCATAATAATGCACGAAAAAAGTCTGAAATACACAAAATATGACCTTTGACCTTTGGCTTACAGACCTGTCTATCACAGCGCAAGTAGTGGTCGACACCAAGGTCTGACGGGTACAGACGGAGACAGACGGACGGACGGACGGACAGACGCCGAAAGATTTTGCTATGAGCTAAAGCGCCAGGGGATCAACATGATACGTCTTATTGTGCTGGTAATATAAAAGACCTTTTCTCAGATGCTGGGTAAAAGGAAAACATTTCACTGGAAAGCATGAAACTATCAATGGACCAGTATTTTACACAACATACAGCATGATGAAAATAAAAATGCAAGTTACGGTCTCCTTTTATATAGCTGTTACAAGGTTTCTATATCCCACATCAACTGTACTTTTGTGTGTAATATAGCCAAAATATGAGGAACATCCAATTACCATTTCACATTCCGAAGATTTTCTATTTCTTACTAAGTGAATCGGAAGTCAGTTGTCCTGATTGTTCTCATTCTGTGATATCTATTCACAAGTATAATCTGGTACTTAAATGCCCATTTTATCTCAAATTGCTGGTGTTAGGTCATACCAATAACTTATATTACTGTTCTTTGTGAACAACAGTCATTTAAGCGGTCTTGAAGATGCGATTTACGACTGTTTCTATACCTAAAACAAAGTCGGAATCCGACCTTAATTAGTAAACAAAGCATTAAAATTATGATATATTGATAAATTCGGGTGTGTTACGCTTAGCCACTAACTGGGTCTTCACTTAAACAATATCCAATACAACAGTGCAAAAAATGGACTTTGAATAAAAATGGGGCGCGATTTGTTTACATTTTGAAGAAATCGCTGATAGTGGCTTTAAATTGTTGTAAATAAATAAGTCATAGTTAAGGATTAAATTTGTCTTACCCTCTTGAGGAGTGCTGTAGCAAATGTATCTACTAGTAGAAATTTGCACAAACTCAGTAAATTTTGTGTGTATCAGTACTGAATTAGCCTCTTTTTTGCCAGCAGTTATACACAAAACAAGGTTACGTATACAATAATACCATATAGTGTCTTGTACTTAGGATATTTTAACCCATTTCTTCATGATCAGTGCCATAAGTCATGACCCAATTTTTCACTCCATATTTTTTTTAAAATATTATCCTCAGGTTACATTCTATTTGGATTATGTTACAACTATAATCTCAAACATTAAATAAACAAGCCAGTCGGAATTAGCGTTGAATATTCGTTTCAATTGTTATTAAAATTTGCATATTTTAGCAATTCGCTGGTCTTCTAATTTATTGCTTGCAGTTGTGGCCTGCAATCCATAAGGGAATGCTTGCAATATAAGCTATTCAAATATTAATAGACCATGTAAACTGCTATAAATAAGAGAAAAATAAATTCACCGCATTTAAAATCTGACGTATTTCAAAGTATTTTCTAATTTACGGCTACAGATTGCAATTCTTACATTTTCGTCTAAGTAAATGTCGAAATTTAATAGCAACGGTGTAGCTGATTTGGTATATTTATATATCCATACTAGCTGTCATACTGAAATGTGAGTCAAAGCAAAAACGGCTCAGTATTTAATAGTTAAGTAAAATTATGCACTTTCCCAATAGATTATCCTTAAGGGGAATATTTCAAATATACTATCAGCCAGGAGAAGCAACAATCAAGTTAAGTGCATAGATTAATTAAATAAAGTTCGTAGGGCATACCTGATACCACAGTGTTCTCTGGAATCTGTTTGGTTATACACGGAACAGCAAAATACAGTTCAAAGAGATATTCTTTTGATAATACCAAATAATCTAAAAAATGTTGAAAGTGAGTCGAGAATCACCACAGGTTATTGTGGGTGATTGCAAACGGGCGTATCATCTTGTATATATCTGTCCTCCCCAGGTTAAACAAGAATGAAATAAATAAATATGTGTCATGAGAATATAGACATAAGTCAGTGTTTATTTCAAATAATTACTCACTGAAGACTAGACACAGTTGGACTAGTTTCAATGCAGAATCCACGCTTATTTCAAATAATATAAAGAAAGTGTATGATTTTACCTTTTGATGATTTTTGTGAATTTTAGACTCCGTCAGGGAAGACATATGCGCACGAAGTTAAAAAGGCAATGTACATGATGTATAAAAGGAGCTCGAAGTCAACTACCTATAACTAATACAATATTCGATCCTAACACCTTTTACCTCATTAAATTAGTCTATTATTACTGCATCAAATGAATTAAATGATTCTAACTGATATTTTGGTCATTTTGAGATATGGAAGTTTTCAGTTCACAAAAACAATACCGTATAATACCGTAAAAATGTCACTTAGAACCTTGTAATTCTCAGCTCACGATTTGTACTATAACGGTTTGTCGAATTCTGATGGGTCAAGGGTCACGTGGGCCAATTAATGGGGCATTCTTTAAAAATCTGTAATGGCTCTTCTGCCACAAGCTAATCAATATGAAACCTCTCAAAAGAACCACTGACCCCAAGACCCATATAGAGTGTACAAAGCAACGTGCTGCGAATAAGTGCATTCCTTGAAAATCTATCCACAATCCGACGGAAGCTCGAAAGGACACCCTCGACGTCGCTGCGCATTTACTGGGGGGCATCCCGATCCTGGCCATCAACACAACAGTAACACACCGGCCGCATATTTCTTAACGAACGAAATAATAAGCCCATAATCATGATTAATAAGAATTTACAACCAACCTTTTTTGCAATTGTTACAAATTTCACCCGTTTATTTTATATATTCCATGGTTTTATGGAAGGAGATTCCGGTACGGCCTAAACTGGAAATTCCAGGGCACGTGGTCTTACACTGTTGTTGTAAACACTGAAGGTTATCTCGGCCACTTTGCGTGACTGAGAAATTAACGCTTATGGTTAGAATACGTGTGAAAAATTGGTAATAACAGTCCGCGGAGAAAAATAATTTTTCCGTAAAATCAAACATCCAGACAAAATAAAGTACAATGTAATGTTGATATATCCGTGGACGTGAAAACTTGAATTTTCCCAATACTCCGAATCGTATTTGCTGAAAAAGTGACATCCTTCCGATGCGGGTTTTTGGTGTTTTAAGAAAGGACACTTCCTTGCCCATGGATCGATTTCGGAGATCTAACAAAAATTAGTCTCTTGTGCATGAATGATTGCTAGCCTGGACTATCATACACGTGACAATGACCGGCGGCGAGTTACAAATGTGGTATTTATACTGAAATGGATACGATGATTGTTTCAAGTTGATGTCATTATCGAGTGCATTCGCAACGCAGGTCGTTTCCATTTTTGTAACTTTTTTGATCGCTATTTGTGCAGCCAAGAAATTTACATTTTTTCCTGAGGGGCCTATTATTTGATGATGATGATGATATCCAAATGGATAACAGTGAAAATTTGTTGGGTTTTGTTGCCCGTCAGAACTGATCAAAATTATCACTTCTATTGTGGGAACACGTACACAACGTAACTCGGGGTGTATAACGAGAAATGCAAATGAAGATGCCCCCCATTCATGGCGGATGGTGAGTGCGCCGCGCCCCACCGCGTAGGGGCGATAATAGTCGCCGTTGGATTCGTGTATACATTCTTTTTGACCGTAAATTACCGCCGCCTGCGTGATTCCAAGCTGAGACTAATAAAAATGATGTCGTTTTGTATTTTCGACTTGCCAGACTACCCCTAATCCCTGATCATCGCAATGCCAAAATGTCGAAATTTGGCTGCAACTTTAACCATTTTTACAAAATTCTAGAGGGTGGTCCACAAAAGATTATGTCACCGTTTGATGTAGCATTATGTTCTATAGAGCTGTCAGTTGTTTGTTTTGAGGTGGACACCCCTAGGGTTTTAATGGCATTTAAATTTTGCTTGCATCATGTTAAAGTGTAAGCATGTGGTGTAAGGAGAATTGGCCCCGCCGATTTCAACTTACCCTGTTGGCCAAGTTGAATCGGTCTTTTTAGAAATTTTGCAAATATTCACCAAAAATAGGGGTCTTTGGGTGAAAATTTTCCTCCCAAAAAGGGGTCTTTAGGTGACAGTGGTAAACTTTCCAAAATTTGTCCTTTTGGGTGACATTGAAGAGGTGTCACCTCTTCATCAGTGATCGCTTCGTTTCATGAACCGGTCCTGTTTCAGTGACCGTTCCCGTTTACTCAGCTAGCGGGAGACGGCCTCCCACTATTTAACATAATAGCAGGCAACTCTTTTGCCCTCTTTCAATTTATGTCAATATGGAATCCAGGTGGCATTTCTTTCAATAGTAGATAACTCTTTTGTAAGAAATTATTGTCATTTTATGTAAGCCGGATTCGGGTCTCTCGTTATAAAACCTTATAACTCAGGACTGTGGCACCATACATTAAATTGTTATGCGTTCCCGAATACAGTGCAAAATACCATCGTACTGGAAATGTCACGTGTTCTGTGCCATGTGACTAAGTCTAGCCATAATGACCCCCCTACCGTCATTCAATTCGCTCATTCCGCAATACGGTGCGCCCCCAGCGTTTACACCCCGTTTACACTGCTAGTCCAAGTTTTGACCGCAAGGGTCACATCGGCGTCCAACTTTCATTGGATTAACACACAAGTAGTGTGATTATTATGTTGAAAACAGCTCAACGAAAAAGAAAGCAAAGGGTTTACCTATGGTAAGTAGCCTTTTAGTTGTGCATTTGCACGTAACCGACCGTTATATTAATTGACAAACTAAAATTAATGATCAGTGATCCTGTGTAATATTTGTATTACGCGGGCTCTGGATGTCGACTTTTCCCATAATGAATCTGGATAACCCGCCAAGTAATCCACTCCCACTGTGTTGGGAACTGGGAAATGACCACGTTGAAAGCTGTTGAAAACAATTGGGACGGCTGACAAACCATCTCCAGCAGGCCCACCCCTCTGAGTTTCTCGAAGATCATTTCAGGATGCATTCCTCTGTTGGATGTGGTACAGATGCCAGCTCAGATCAATCCTTGTGATACGGTTAAAGATGATGGAGTGAAGTTTAATGTATTCCTCTTGTGCTTGGATTTCCTTGGAGTTCCGTTCTTATGCTGTTGGTGTTTGCCCGAATTCTTGCTGGTCTTTGCCTTTCATTGTTGCATCTTTTTCTAGTTAAGCTCACTCCATGTCCCTGGTATTTGTCAAAGTTTATTGTATTCTTGTTTGTAACGGCTATTAGGAAAAATTGCTGAGAACTCAAAAGAATGGTTTCTACAATGGCTTCTGGTCTGACTGAAAGTCGTCAACTTAATCACACGCTCTTCAGTGGTGAATTATGGCTGGTTACCAGGCTGCACAACCAGCCATTTTGAGCAATGCTCAATGTGTAACGATTTAACTTTAAAGTCTGACTCAAGATTTTGAATGATAATTTTTGTGGTGTATTTATTGAAATAGTCAACTTGAACTAAAGATAGTTTTTCGTTTTGCATGCATTGGGCATTATATGTAGCATACAGTGCCACAGGATATTGTGTATAACTAAATTCCCTCCTCGGGAAATCTCTGAGTCAGCCTTTAATCGAGATATAATGCAGCTTCAAATGTTAATCTGTTAAAATTAATTTGAATTTAAAACATTCAAATGACAATCACAAATCCAATGCCTTTTCCACTTACATTTCGCTAGGCGTACCAATATTAAACATATCCAGTTGAAAGTGGTCCAACTAAATTTTACACCTTGCACTTAATTGAGTGTATATCTGGATCTAGGAACCCAAATGGGATGGGGTAATTGGCAATTTATGGAGTATAATTAGGCCTTCATACAGTATATCGCTGAGAGAAGATTGACATGGAAATATTTGTATATTTTTTTTTTTCTGATTTTGCATTTTTTCAGACACTGTAAATGCTTATTTCCAAAGTTTGAGGATGAAACGGAAAAAAATTTTCTCGTTTTGATGTAGTAAACATATACGTGTAGTACAACCATACCATAGGATATTGCGTATAACAAAAAATCTGGTCGCGGAATTTATTATAAAATTGTGATCTGCAGAGGCACCACTTTCAATTATTCATTTGAAAGTATGAAATCGTTAATGGACCAGAATTTTAAGAATTATAAGTATGATAGAATATTAAATTAGTTATTTAAGGTTTCTTTATTCTACTCAAATCAACAGTGGCGTTTGTGGTTAAGGGCAATACTTTGATCCAGTTACCATTTGTGGTAAGTGAATCGAAAATCAGTTCTATTTTTTTTAATTGGTGATTTATTCACAAAGTATAATTAGGAACTTAAAACATTATTGTAAAAAGAATATGGTCATTGTTAAGGATTAAATTTGTCTTTCCCTCTTAACAAGTGCTGTAGCTATTGCATCTTAAGAAATTTTGCATACACTTATTAATTGCTTGTGTATCATATTGATATTATTCCTCTTTGGTTGCAGCGGTTATACACCAAATAAGGTTACGTATACAAGAATGTCATGAAGTGACTTGTGCTTAGGATATTTTCTCACTCACTCACTCATCGGTGCCATCCGCTTGAGGGTAGGCGGCAGCTAATCTTAATGTGTCCCTCCATGCACTTCTGTCTTGGGCCAAGTGAATCTCTGAGTGAAGGGTTAGATTGGTTCCAGTTCTTGATGTTTGTGTACCATGACGGCCTTCCCCTAGGACGTTTTCCCTGTATTTTCCCTTGCAAGATGGTGGAGTTTAGTTCCCCGGCACTGCCTCTTGCTACATGACCAAAGTAAGCTAGCTTACGCTTTCTGATGCTGACTAGCAGGCGTTCCTTTGGGCAGATTTCAGCGATGATGGAGTTATTGGTTCTTTTATCCTTCCAAGATATATTTAGGATCTTGCGGAAACACCACAATTCAAAGGAAGCTATGTAGTTTTTGTCTTGCTTCCTGATGGTCCAGGCTTCGCAGCCATTCGTAGCAATAGGGAAGATCAATGCGTTAAGTAGATGGATCTTAGTATTTGTACTGAGAGACTTGGTCTTGAGTGTTTTGTTGAGTTCTGTGAATTTACTTTTTGCAATTGCAATCCTTCTTTTTATCTCTTTGGTATTATTAAGAGTGTTTGAGCAGGATGCGCCGAGGTAGACAAAATCATTCACTTCTTCAACAGGCTCTCCATCCAGGTGGATGTCAATTTGCTCATGATTTTTGGAGCACACCATTACTTTTGTCTTCTTTACATTCATGTGAAGATCAAAAAGTTTGCTTTCATAATTGATCTGCTGAAGAGAGTTTTGGTGTTTTCCCACACTTTCTGCCAGTATGGCCACATCGCCTGCGTACCTCAGGTTTGTCAGCTTGCGCCCACCAATGCAATGTTGGTACCTTGATTGGTATCTGCTGAGGCCTTGCGCATAATCCACTCGGAATAAATGTTGAAAAGTGCTGGTGAGAGAATGCAACCTTGACGTACTCCCCTCTTTACTTTGAACATGTCCGTAAGTTCACCCTCTACCTGGACTGCAGCTTGCTGAGACAAGTATAAGGATTGGATGAGTGCAACGATATGGACAGGGAACCCCATATTAAGAAGTGTCTTAAGAAGATATTTTAACCTGTATATTTCTTTTTCTTCATGATGAGTACCGCAAGTCATGCCTCAATTTTTTTTACTCCATTTTTTCCCACATTTTCCTCCCGTTACATTCTATTTGGAATATTCTTAACAATAAATTGGTTAAGAATACTATCCTCCCCTGAAAAGAAGCTCTAACAACTGTTATCTTAAACACTGAATACACAAGCTAGCCTAAATTTGAGTTCGAATAATAGTTTTCAATGGTTATTGAAATATTTTAGCAATTTGCTGGTCTTTTAAGTTATTTATAGATGTGGCTTGCAGTTCTTAAGATAATCCTTGCTCACACGAAACTAGCAGTTTAAACTATTGAAATTTAAACCGATTAAGTAAACTGCTACAAATAAGTGGAGATCAATTAACGCAATGAAAATTTTACGCATTGCAGAGTATAACATTCTAGGTCGCGCTTACAGATTGCAATTTTTACATTTTCACCTCAAGTAAAAATCAAAATTTAATAGCAAGGTTGATTTGATATGATTCCTAAATCAATTCACAACAGATGCAAGTGCAAAATTAGCCAATACACGGACTAGTAGTCATACTTGAATTAAAAGTCAAAACATAAAACGACTTAGTACTTAGTGATTAAGTCATATTGTTGACTTCCAAGGTGGATTATTCTTGAGGGGAATATCACAAGTAAAATAATTTCATTACATACCTCGGGCTAGCAAAGTACAGCTCTAATTGATATTCTAATAATAGCAAATAGCAAATAACATGAACTATTGAAAATAGCTCGAGAATCACTACACGTTTTTGTTGGTGATTTCAAACGGTTGTATGTACCCACTCGCCCAGGTTAAACGAGAATGAAATATGTAATGCGAATTATAGACAAAGGTCAGTGTTTATAAAATAGTAATTGTTTAATGAAGACTAGGCTGTGCAAGTTTCATTATGGAATCGATGCTAATTTCAAATAAAAAGTGTGTGATCACCTTTGTTGATTTTGGACTGCGGGGAAGACTAGGCACATGGGTAAAGGGTTATTCTACATGTATTATGAGAGCTGAGTGGAATTAAGTTAGCTACCTATAACTAATGCGATATTCGATTGTTACACCTTATACTACATGCTGAATGTTATCCTAATGAAATTAGTCTATTATTACTGCATCAAATGAATTCAGTGAACGAAGGGTTTTATACTAAAGTGGTTTATCGAATTTTAACCACATGTTTTTTCCACGCAGTTTACATCGACGAGTAATCCTCAAAAAATTGTTTAGTTGGTTTGTAACATTCCTTTAATATTTCTCATTCTCTTTTGTCTAATTTTCCGAAGAGTACGTTCGTTTTTCCCAGTTTGTTTTCGTTTGTCTATTTCTCTTTAAGGTAAAGAATATTTTCGCAGCTCGCAGAAAGGGCTTCTTCTGTGACTGTTTCTCATAAAATGTTATATTTTTACAGGTTTCAGTTCCTTCTGTGTATACTTCTTTTTTACTCGTTAATCTTTGCACTTTAGAAACACTGCAATCGGCTTTCATCCAGTTAAATTCCAACGCCGTAAACAATCCAATCCAAATGAAATATTGATTGATCCGCACCTTGAAGTTTACACACAATTTCATGTTTAAAATGGTGTTTCAAGCGCAAATATGTTTGAATTAACTTGCTGCTAAATAGCAATTGCTATTTTAATTCGCTGCTCTTCAATACAGCAAATGTCAACGGACTCTGCATGCGACAGCCTACTGCGCGTTTCAAAACTTTTTTTTTTTTTTTTTTTTTATCACAATCAAGCACTTTCAGGCCAATTGTGCCTATGTTATGGTTAAGCGAATTTAAAAGTGTCTGTTCTGTGCCATTATCTGCCCATTGGTATCCTCCCGACTTACCTTTAAAAGATTTTGTATCATTTGAGCTGTTGCCTGTGTATGTTCAAATTCTGCCATTCGAAGTTCACAATAATTGCTGTTGACGTGGTTAACATTTTCAGAGCCAACAACGGCACCTGGTGCAGACCTTGCATCCAGGAGAACAGAGGTACACTCAACTAGATTCTTCCGATACTAAGGACGGGGAAATGCAGGCAAGGTGTTACGACCACAGCAAGGCATCCACTGTCTGACAAATATTTAAAAAAATGGGTATTAAGGGTTGTGTAAACTTTTAACAAAAGAAATTTTGAAAAGATAGCATCAAAATACCATCGAATTAGCTGTACTTTTCGGAAGCCGCTTTATACATAAAAATGATCTCAATTAGACTCAAGATACGGATCTTACAAGCTACTGCTTTCTCTGTTGCAACCCATGGGTGCGAATCATAGACCCTTTAATAGCAGATCTTTTATGAATGATGCCATTGACATGTGGCGTTACCGCAGAGTTCTTGAAAGAAGAAGACTACTAACGCTTGGATGCTGGATAAAGTTGGAATTTACCCTGAGAAGGGAAGTTTTTAACAGAAAACTGAGCTTCTTTGGCCATAGCATTCATCATACTTGCTTGGAAAAACTACTTCTGTAAGGTACAGTGGAAGGCAACCGGAAACGAGGAAGACCTACAAAAAATGGCTAGATGACATCAAAAATAGGACAGATCTATCTGCTATGGGAGCCACCAGACTTGCTGATGACAGCAACAAATAGAGTAATCTCCTGGTTGTCACACATGATCGGAGAGAGAGAGAGAAAGAGACAGAGAGTAAGAGAGAGAGATGTATAAGGGTATCGAAATATATCCCTAAGGGTTCTGACCCTCAATTGTATGATTTCAATTTCTCCTTACATATGTGTATTTTACTCCTACAGCTCGCAGAAGTACATTGCTATCTGTACCTAAACTAAGTCCTAACTTACTCTCTACAATATGGGCAGTCATATCCCTAAATGGATTATGACCCATGTTTAAACAATATTGACCACGCTTACTTCCTCTATTATTAAATGTAAACCCGCCAAGTAATCTGCCATAATCTGTTCTCTATGAACGTTACGGTCCCAGGAATGAAGATTTGATAAACCTACTCAAATCTTTACGGGGACATTTCCATTCAAACACAGGGCCAGAAAAAAGACTACACTACCATGACATCCTTAGTGAGCATTCAATGATTTTATCAGTCAGTGTCATGATATAATGTCACACCAGTCACCTGGAAATTTATATTACTCTCTCTCAAAAATCACTATCACCCCAATGATGTCATCACCAACCCAAATATTGAATGCTTTCCCCGCCCCTCCTTGTAGACTTGACACAAACCACATCAATTCTATTTTGCATTTCCTGGGACCTTTAACACAAATTAATCCCAAATAGAGTTTAACGGCTCTATGTAACGCCGTTTCCGTATTGCATTTTTTAACATTTTGCAATGATTCTGCAGGAAATCAAACCCTTTCGACATATAAGCCAAACCTTTACCTTAAAATCAGGTGTGCAGATGTTTTCCGCACATTTTCAGTTGGTTCGGTGCAGTGTTTCCTATAGCCCGAATTAATGAATAGCATGTACAAGGCAGCCTATTTCAGTGTTTCCTCTAGCCCAAATTAATAAATGGCTTGTACAAGTTAGCTACAATGTCCAACATGCCTGTTAATAAGAGCAAAACGAAAGTGATATGGAACGTGAACACCTGAGATTCATCGCATTAATTGGAAACTGTCAGCAAAGCATGTCTTCATGCAGTATCTCAGTGTGGTCTTGTTTGCTAATATACTCTGCTGCAAAATCTACAATAGTTTCCAATGAGCAATGCCCTGTAGATATACAGGCTGATTCAACTACTAATACTTCTGCATTTGTCATGACCTGAAAGAACGAGCGTTTTCACCTCTCTGTCGTCGTAATGCGGACTTAATTGACTCTTTTGTCGACGCAACCTATGAATAAGACGAAGAGGAAGACTCAACTCCCTATGAAGAAGGTTCCTAAGAAATTTTCTCATTTTTATTATAGTTTAGTAAAAAAATCTGTAAGAAATTCGTTGTAAACTAATGCATGTATGTCATTAGAAAGAGCAATTTCTGAATGTCTAAATTATTTTTTTTAATTTGCTGGTGTCAAACCCGAGTTATACTCATTTGAATACAAACACCAATTTTCCTGACTGTACACATCTTATCTTGATAACTTGCATCAGTTTCTATTTACACCAAATCAATAATGCGCGAAAAAGTTTGAAATACACAAAATATGACCTTTGGCTTACAGACCTGTAGTAGATACTAAAGTCATGTGGTGCAAGTGCCATCAAGTTTGGGTGATGGGTCTGATGGGTACAGACGGAGACAGACGAACGGACGGACAGACGCCGAAAGATTTCGCTATGAAAAAAATACCCCTTCTGCTCAAGCGCCAGGGGATAAACATTATACGTCTTATTGTGCTGGTAATATAAAAGACATTTCTCAGATGCTGAGTAAAGGAAAACTATTTCTAATTATTCACTGGAAAGCATGAAATTATCAGTGGACCGAATTTTACATAATCAAACAACATGATGAAAATAAAAAATGGCACATTCCACCCCCGGTCTCTTTTATATAGCTGTTTTTAAAGGTTGCTAATCCCCACATCAACGGGCTTTTGTGTCCTATTATATAGGCAAAACGCGGGGGAAGATCCAATTGCCATTTCATATTCGGAAGATTTTCGATTTCTTATGAAGTGAATCGGAAGTCAGTTGTCCTAATTGTTCTTATTCTATTATATCTATTCACAAGTATAATCTGGTACATAAAGCCACTATCAGTCATTTCTTTCCAAATTCAAAATGCCCATTTTGTCTCCAAATTGCTTGTGTTAGGTCATATCAATAACTTATATTACTGTTCTTTGTGAACAACAGACACTTAAGCATGTTAAAGCGGTCTTGAAGATGCAATTTAAGACTGTTTCTAGACCTAAAAAAATCGGATTCCGACTTTTATTAGTAAACAAAGCATAAAAATATGATATCTTGACAAATACGGTATTTTACGCCTGGCCACTATAGTATGGTCCCTGGGGTTTTTGACCCGGAAAAAATTGTTATTGAGCTGATTTTTGCACCAGATAAGCAGAACAACAACATACATCATACAACAACATATCCTAAATCCCCATAAATCACCCTGGGGAAAATTTTTTTATCCAAGATGGCCGCCATATTAGCTATATCTCCGCTTTTAAAGTAGATGTTGATGATTTTAGTGTTTTTGAATATATTTTGGGGGTCAAAGAATCCAATCATGTACAAATCTAAATCACTGATGACTTCCTTCACGCCAAAATCCAAAATGGCCGCCATTTATATAATTAGCTATATCTCATGTTTTTGAATATGTTTTGAGGTTCAAAGAATTCAGTTTTTGTTTAAATCTAAATCATTGATGTTTTCCAAAATTCCCATAAATCACCCTTGGGGAAAATTTTTTTATCCAAGATGGCCGCCATATTAGCTATATCTCCGCTTTTAAAGTAGATGTTGATGATTTTAGTGTTTTTGAATATATTTTGGGGGTCAAAAAATCCAATCATGTACAAATCCAAATCACTGATGACTTCCTTCACGACAAAATAAAAAATGGCCGCCATTTATATAATTAGCTATATCTCATGTTTTTGAATATGTTTTGAGGTTCAAAGAATTCAGTTTTTGTTTAAATCTAAATCATTGATGTTTTCCTTAAGTCATAAAATCCAAAATGGCCACCAAAATGGCTGCCAATTTGCTGCCATTACATATAATTATCTTCTCTTTGCAAGGAAGCTCGGTCATACTGACGCATATATAGGCGGGTTGTTTAAAGGCAATAATCCCGAAAAGGGAGTGTTCTAATTACCAAATAGTAGTAATTTTAGTTCATCTTTAGTCTATACGAAAGAATGACTTGGGTGTTATGTTATTTGAACTTAATCAGAATGCAATTTCCCAAAACTGCACAATGAAACCAGCCCGCCCGCTCAATATAATACCCATTCGAAAGAATGCTTTAAAAGTTTAGTGTATAAAGCAGTTTTCGTATACTTTCACATAACGCATGATTATTATGGGCCTACACAAGTACGTCTGCCAGAAATGGCACAGAAAGGCAATATTTTTTCTTTTTTACACCATTACAGAAATGGCACTGAGTGTGAACGCATTTAAAGATGAATCCCAGAATATGGGAGAAATAACACCTCAATAGACTTCCTATTACCATAAATTCAGGTTCGTTTTTCTACCCCGTCCTTTTATAAAATTCTCTTTTATTATTTAATATCTATTACTTATTCACTTATTTATATTTATTCATTTATCTAATTATTTCCTGTCATTTTTAATTATTCGCTTATATATATTTTGATTGATATAATTTATTTGTTTTGTTTCTTATCCCTCTTCCTTGTTCTGAAGTTGAGATAAAGCAAATTATATGTATGTGCGGCCTTTGTGAATTTTTTTAGCATCAGAAATAGGATAATTTAGATTTAAGACTAAATCATCATAACATCTGCTTGAGAACCAGATAATCTAATTATAGGCACTTCCCTATTTTGGCGCCATCTGGGATAAAAAATTTCCCCAAAGGGGATTCATGGGGAATTTTGGTTATGTTGTTATATGATGTATCCTGCATGCTGTGAAAAATCAGCTCATAACACTTTGTTCCACGTAGTAATGTTAATTTTCTTCTTCAGGACCTATACTACTACTGAGGTCTTTACGCAACAATTTCCATACAACAGGCAAAAAGGACTTTGAAGAAAACCGGGGCGCAATTTGTTTACATTTGAGAAATCGCTGATATGGACTTTAATTGTTGTAAATAAATAGTCATAGTTTAAGCATTAAATTGTCTTACCCTATGGGGTGTGTAGCAAATGTATCTACTAGTAGAAATTTGCACAACTCAGTAAATTTTGTGTTATCAATACTGAATTAGCCTCTTTTTTGCCAGCAGTTATACACCAAACAAGGTTCTATACAATAATATATATGTGTCTTGTACTTAGTATATTTTACCCATTTCTCATGATTCAGTGCCATTCATGACCCATTTTTTCACGCCATATTTTTTTAAATGTATTATCCTCAGGTTACATTCTATTTGGATACGGTTACAACTATAATCTCAAACACTAAATAACAAGCCAGTCCGAATTAACGTTGAATATTTTTCCAATGGTTATTAAAATTTTGCACATTTAGGCATTCGCTGGTCTTCTAATTTATTGCTTTGAAGTTGTGGCCTGCAATCCATAAGGGAATGCATTGCTACAGCTAAACAGCATAAGCTATTCAAATATTAACAGACCATGTAAACTGCTATAAATACGGGAAAATCAATTCCTACAGCATTTAGTAATCAAATTTTCAAAGTGTATTCTATTCACGCTTACATGTTGCAATTCTTACATTGTCGTCGAACTTTAATAGCAAGGTTGTAGCTGATTTAGTATATTGTGAAACCAATGCACAACAGATGCAAAAGACACCTAGGATTATATCCATACTAGCTGTCATATTTGAAATAAGCGTCAAAGCAAAAATGGGGACGGTATCAGTATTACTAGTTAAGTCAAATTATGCACTTTCCCAATAGATTATCCTTAGGGGCAATATTTCAAATATACTCTCAGCCAGGAGATCAAGTTAAGTGCAATGATTAATTAAAATAAGTTCGTAGGGCATCCTGATACCACAGGCTTCCCACTCTTGGATCTGTTTGGGGCTATACAGGAAGGGCTATTCCAGAAAAAATGCCCCCCCACCCCCTCTAATAGGGCGCGGATTCCAACTTGTTGTCACTTTTGAAATCTGAATTCAGCAAATTTAATGGTCTAATACTGGGTGGGAATTACAGCCATTTTAGGTATAGAGGGTGACGGAATCCAGGTTTTTACGCATTTTCCGAGGAAAATGCCTGAAAAAAATCAATATTATTCCACACCCTCTATACCCCTCCAATAATCCTCTTAGGAATTCCTGGAATTTTTGGAAGGTAGTGTCTGGAATCCGGTATTACGGAAGGTAGGTCTGGAATTCCAGATAATTCGTGGAAGGATAGCCAGGAATTCCAGATATTGTGTGAACAAAAATTTTTGCCGCCTATGGGGGGGGGCATTTTTTTCTGGAATATCCCAATAGCACAATACAGTTCTAAGAGGTATTCTTATGATAATACCAAATAATCTCAAAAATGTTGAAAGTGAGTCGAGAATCACCACAGGTTATTGTTGGTCATTGCAAACAGGCGCGTCACCTTGTATATACCTGTTCTCCCCAGGTTAAACAAGAATGAAAAAACCAAATTTGGTTATGAGAATATAGACATAAGTCAGTGTTTATTTCAAATAATTACTCACTGAAGACTAGACACTGTTGGACTAGTTTCAATGCCAAATTATGCTACTTTAAAATATGATGATTAAAGTGGTGTGATATTAACTTTATGATTTTCATGAATTTTAGACTCCGTCAGGGACGACCTATGCACGTGAAGATCAAGGGCATTCTATTAAAAAGAGCTGGATGGATTGAAGTTAACTACTTATACCCTAATACGATTCGATTATAACACCTATTACACGCTGAACTTTATCCTATTAAAATTAGCATTATTATTACGGCATCAAATGAATTCAGTGAACGAAAGCATTTGTACTCTTGTGGTTTCTCGAATCCTGTTACTTCCATGCGAGTAACGTTAAAATAGGTTCTTTGAACATTCCTATGAAATTAAATCAATTCTATTTTCTAAGATTTTCATAGGGTTTGCATAAAATTTGTTTTGTTGGTCTATTCTTTCTTTAGGGTCGATTATTTTTTGCAGATAGCGGAAATATTTTAAAGGTGGCGTATTCCGATTGTCTTTGGGACCCCCTAATTTACCCGGAAGTAGTATCGCTTTGAATCTCGATGAAAGGTCCCATTTGCTCATTGTTGCGCTCCCTGATATTTAGCCCTCAAATCATTTCCATTCCCAAGTATAACAAAAAACTGCCGTATTTATGGTTACCATCAATATTAGCCAGCATTAATATGCATTATTGTCTTCTACCATCAAACTAGTGTTGGTTTCCCACAGTACGTGATGGGGTGTATGTGCAAATTCCAGGCTTCATATCAAGTGAGAACACAATAGACTAACTCGGAACAACACCTTTAATTTAAAAACGAAATATGTATCAATATACATTTCCAACATAGGTTTTTTAGTTGTACTAAAGGTCAAGCAGAAACGGTTAGCACCGGACTCTCAATATCAATTTTTTTAATTTGCTGCTAAATAAACCATTGTTATTGTAATTTCTTGCTTGGTAATACCAAAAGTCAACAGACTTATTATAAATATATCACGACCAAGCACTTTTCAGGGCAATTTTGGTCCAGCACATAAAAATAACCTCGAGCATAAACATAAACAACTTTTGTGGCTTTTTGGTTAAATGAGCTGAGAAGTGGCTGTTCTACGCCATTAGGTTGCACGCAACCATATAAACTGCCATTCGTTTATATGCAAAATGGCCCTAATTAAAACGCCAATTTCACGCTAACGAAGCAATTTAGTCACTTAAAAATTACCTTTAGACCTCTGCATCCCAAAGCAATACATTGGTTGACCATGTTTTTTCGAGCTACTAGAGCGTAAAGAATGAATGAATTTTGATGCCATTTAAAATTGTGGCCTTCCTATGGGATGAGGGTTAAAATAGTCGTTGTTGAAACACCAACACATGTATTGTGAAAGGTCATTCTGCTCTTTCTACCTTTTCTGCCCATTCTGCTTTTCTGCTTATCTGCTTTTTTTGCACATGTTGTTCATTCTGCCCATTCTGCTTTTCTGCTCATTCTGCTTTTCTGCTCATTCTGCTCATTCTGCTCATTCGACTTTTCTGCCTTTTCCACCAACCGTCATCAGAATAATTTCACTTCAACTAAGGTTCAACCGCAGCGCAGCTCCTACCAGTACTTGTATTGTTACAGTTCCCTAATAGCTCCTCATTTCATCCACTGGGTAGAGAGAGCCAAACGCAATAAAGCGCCTTGTGTAAGTTTACAACACGTTGGCCACAGAGGGACTGGAACCCGCAACCCAACCATGAGTCGGCTGTTCTATTCACTGGATCACACGTGGCCCATATTAAAACATAAGACAAAACCATTTCAACAAAAAGAAAGGAGGAAATACAACATAGAAAGAAATGAACGTGCTACACCTTCTTAAGGGGCATTCCTGGTCCTTCCGACTTTTAAAAGGATTTTATATCATCTGAACCGTTGCCTTAGTATTTTATGTGCGCCTTTTTTTTTTTTTTTTTTTTTTTTTTTTTTTTTTAAATTCGAAATTGCGTATTTTTGGTTTGTAAACTGGCAGAAATTGCAGCACAGTCGGCTATGGTACTTAATGATACAGACATTTGCTCATATCTAAACAACAAGAGATCAAAATCAACACGATCAACGGAAATGTTTGGGAATAATCATGTTCTACATTCAGTTGAGCATGTATCCCAGCTTCTGAGACTCCCTCGGCCCCTCTTCCTTGCTTAGCTTTCTTTCTTCCGTCCCACTCTTATCCGCCATGTCACGGCAAGATATTCCTTGTGTTTAGAATGTAGAAATGTATAACTTATTTTTCTCTTCAAAGAGTCACTTATGTACTGAACAATATCGTTCTTACTAAAACATTCCTTTAAAGGGGCACCACCCGATTCCCAGCCTCGAGCCCAGCTTTTACACAACCATCAAACCTGAGATTTTCCATCCAGCCCACAGTAAAATATGAAATTTGGGTAAGCACTTGCATTATGAATAACAAACGACTTCATAACGAGGGTTGACATCAGAAGACGTAACTCGCACTGAAAGAATATTAAGAATTTCTTAATCTGCTGTAATACCTGCTTTTGAGAAATGTGATGTTTAATATTTTCTACTAGCAAATCTATTCATACTCAAAATTAACTCTAAAGCTCATATCTGGTCTGAGCAAACCATTTATAAACTTTAGTAAACAAAGAACTTTTTTTTAATTTTTAACAGAAAAAAAGTTATATGTTATAATCTGACCAATTCTGCATCATTAAAATGAGCTTTACTTCTTTCTGATTTTCAACCCTCGAATAGTGTTTTTGCAGGGACTGGCACCGCCTTACTGCAAAGATTTTTATGAATACTTTCAATGATTTTAAAACACTAAAACAAAACAGACATTCGTTCGTCCTTACATACAAAACACCTGTTGCATATGACGTGAAACGCACAGAACTAATTTCTGTCTTCTCTTATTACAGCATAACGGTGTTACCAAATTTCGCGCGCCGAAATAGCATAACAAGCAATGTCCCCTGGGCAATAGAACATGTGTCGAGATAGTAGAGGAGAGTGCAGAATATCATAGGGGCCTTATTTTATTTAAGGAGTTCGTTTACACTCCCACAACAGAAAGTTTGACAACCTTTGGCAGTTAGTTTGGACCCTCTACAATCAATGCTAGTAGGTAGTACTCTCATTGTGGTACCACTTTTCAATAGGGCCAATTTAAGTTCACAGGGGTCCCAACTTTTAAAGGCCCAATCATGTTTAAAATGTATGCATATTGTCCATCTAATCATAAGGCATTTTCCAAAAATGTATAGTTTGTCACCTACGACCATTGGTTTTGGAGTGTAAGGTAAAATGGCTAAAATGGTAAAAAAGGTCAATTTCAATTTGTACAAGGGTCAACATTAAAGTTAATCTGTTATATTTTAAATCTGCAAGTTATTGCCTAGTAAGAGGACTCCTAAAAGGTATCGTTTGTTATTATATTAAATGCTTACTTAACGGAGATATGGGTCAAAGAAGGTCAACACCAATTGGGTATGTTTACCTATGACCTATTTGTCCCATAACAGGGTAACTATGCATTGCAGATGTGTACAAACTATTCCTTATTTTGACTCATTAAGCTAGATGAACAACTTCTAAAAATCATTTTCAACAAAATTGGAGCAACTCCTTCCGATTTTTGATCCTGTACAAATAGAAATTGACCTTTTTTATTACCATTTTAGAGCCATTTTTACCCTATGACTCCAAAACCTTTGGTCATAGTTGGTACAAAACTATACTTTTGGAATCCTAATGACTAGACGGAGAATATGGCATACAGGTTTCAACATGATTGGGCATTTTAAAAGTTGAGACCCCTGTGTAAACTTAATTTGCTTCCTAATTGAAAAGTGACACCACAATTTGAGAGTACTCCACACTAAGCGGTGATCTAAGGGTTTCCATACTAACTACCAAAGGTGCTCAAACCCTTCCTGTAGTGAGGGGTAACGATGACAGTTTGACCTGGGTCCTAGCTCCTCCACTATAGCAACTCAAGAAATTTGCAGTCAGCCCCGTATTAATTTGCTATCGAAACGTTTCTTAAAAAAAAAAAGGTATATCTGACGATGGATTGTCCTTAAATTACACCACGTTTTAGTTGCATAATAGTTTCTGAAAAATGTACTGGACAATGAGAGTGTATGAATCCGTCGTAATGGCAAGCTTATTTTAGGGATTTTCCTTAAGAATGTAAGAAAAAAGTTCTTAAGAAAATTTGATAAATTACAGTGTTATATTTCTGATAAATCGGTTGTTTTATTTTTCACTTAAATTTATAAATATAAATCGAACCTCTTTTATGGAACGCGTGAAGCGGATTGCTAAATTTTCTTTCTAGAAGACAAAAGGGAAAAAGTATCACGACTCACCCATGCGAATGTACCCGCTTGCATTTCAAAAATCTAGTGGGCAATGCAATTGAGAAGATAAATATCAAGTGAAATATATCCGTTGAAGAATTGAAAGGCAAGCATATAATATTGATCAAGGCAATCGCAGGAACATGAAAATTTTAAATTTATCAAACAAAACACTGAAGGACGTGCTCGAAAATACTCCAATATGCCCATTTTGGTAACATATGATAGTTATGCCTTTCTCGCCTTTGTTCGTAACCGGGGGCACTCACTTTGAAATCCGAAACGGATGTACGCCCGGTACTACTTTAATCAGGGTGTTCGATGACACTGAACGCGCATCAAGTGGGGGTGGGGGGGGGGGTCTTTGAATGAGAGAGGAATCCTTTGTCCAAAAGGTACAAACAAGGGTGTATGAAGAAACTAAATAGAAACTAGATCGATCCTGATAGATAACTATTGCATGGTTTCCTTATTTTCAATAAATGTGAGGAGACCGACAATAAATTTTTTAAACCATACGTGAATTTTCCTCTTCAAACACATTCATTTACTATTAAAAAAAATACCCCGGTTCCTATCACAATACTTATGTAGGAACGAACACGCTGGGACACGACATGGGGATGATGCCTGCCAATGTTGGTTTCCACTACAAAACAAAAAAAAAAAAAGCCTGACAGTTTCAATGAGTGCGAAATCATCTCAGTCGTCACGCTCACTTAATCACTTCATTTTGCCGCTTATTAAAAATTCCCTATTCGAAATTGAAGTGCTACAATTTTTGGTATCACCATCTGAAATCGGTAGCCACGGAATATCCACATCAAATAAAATCTCGTCTCGTTTTTTTTATAAAACACCTGCATCTTGAGTCTGAAACTGTTTATTTTAATAATAATTTCTTTAACTTCCTTAGTCACGTCAGGGAGATATTTAGGAGCAATGTCCTCTACGTACTTTACTCATTAAGGTAGTGTTTGCAGACATGTTTTTTGCAGCTCTTTCATTGTAATCGGTTGAAATACTCTTTTGAAATTCATTCTCAATTATTTTAACCTGTTTTTTTTTTTAAACACGTATTATAAATTTATAATCACACCAAGCACTTTTCGGGCAATTTTGCAAATTTCGAGCATACAACAGCTTTTGTGGCTTTGTGGGTTAATCGTCTTAGAAGTGGCTGCCTCTAACCGCCATTATGTTGCACTCAACCATGGGCCATTCTTCGGTCAGGTTCGTGACCTAAAAAGGGTAATTTTTTTTGGTATTCAACCCAATGTTGTTTGTCCAATATAACAAATCTGTTTATTTACTTTTGGTATACTAATAACTTTAGTCCAAACCTAGCCAAAATAATGTTCCAGTTTCCACATATTGGGTATTTTCATGAGGGGGCAATAAAGTTCGGTCACGTTTGTGACCTCAGACAAAAAAAAAGGGTTTTTCAAGAATTTAAACTTCAACTGTAAAATTCTTGATTATTTAATATTACCACATTCCTTATATTTTTTCAGAAATGAAGACATTGGTACAATATTGTCATTACAACAATGTGGGATTAAGCCTTTCGACCCGATAGAACGCCTGAGCGTTTCCTTGCAAATAAATTAATACTTGAAAATACATTCAATACTATGTTGGTATCTCAAATGTGGAACAAGCCAAAAGATGAAGTTTTTTGGTATAAGTTTCACGTTTATATGTGCTTTACAACTTCTGGCAAGCGTTTTGCCATGGAGAATGGCATGTAATTGTTATGCTGAGAGATCTAGACATGTCTTTAGGTGACAGTTCAAAAATGAATCCTAAATTAATCCGGGTTGAAAGGGTTTTCACATTACAAGCAATCTTTACTTGGAAATTAACAAATTTATATCATCTAAGTCGGTCACTTTGGTCACGTGGTGTGACATCTCCATTTGACTTATACACAAAATTGGTGACTGTTGTTACTGCGCACCAAATGAGTTGTAAGAAAAATCCGTGTAATTTCAATATTCTCAACTATTTTAAACACTTTCCATTTAATGTCATCAGTAATAACTTGGCAAAGAGCATGCTACTCCTAGTATTCAGATTTCCTGTGTTGGAAACAGTGCAAGTCTTCTAAAGTTGGCAACTTCACCCCAAACTTTAAAAAGACACAGAAAATCAAGTTTAAGCCAGTCTTTTTTTCAAATTAATTGTTGTTTTCTTGTTTAGAAAAAAAAAAACTGATCATAATCACATTTTAAACTGTAATAAAAGTTAAACACTACGCACCTTCTTCAATATGACCAGAATTTATGTCCTTCAATACTAAAATGGTGATTGCCGATCACATGTGTGACAGTAATTTAGCACATCAATCACTTTTGAATGAAGAAAGATCTAACCCAATTACGGTATTTTGTATAACGGAAGATAAATATAAACTGGCTTTTGACATGAAATATGAACATTACTGTGACAGTGGTTTTCTAGTAATAAAAACTTCTTTGTCTTTTTGGTCACGTGTGTGACATACCAAACTCAATTAAAATTCTTTGTTAATTACTTGTCTATTTCCTATAAATTTGTAATTTTTCAACATAATTTGAAAATTGGAAGTCCACACTATACTTTAGGCAGTACTTCAAACAAAAATGAATAGCTATTCAATATAAAACTAAAGAAGCAAAATGGTGTAATAATCTCACTTTTTTATCCCAAAATATCAAACACGTTCATTTATGCAAATGAGGGTGTTTGAGTTGAATATATTTTTTTTAAAGATATCATGCATGAAACTTGAAAGGATTGTTAACGGGATACATTATGTAAAGAAATTTGCAATACCATTAAATTCATTTTTATCAAAAAGGTTTACTTTTTTGAAGAATGGCCCCATAAATTACCATTCGTTTATGTGAAAAAATATCCCTAATTAAAACGCCAATTTCGCGCTAACGAAGCGACTCAATCACGTGTGTTTATGGCAAGCTAAAAAGGTCATAACGTATTGCTCACAACGCGTTGCTTTCTTAGCAACACGTTGCTTTCTTAGCAACGCGTAGCCTATGCAAACAATCAGAAAAGTAAAAAAGCAACGCGTTGCTTTCTGACAAAAATAAATTCGAGCAAACACAGCTTTTGTGGTTAATCGAGCTTAGAAGTGGCTGCTCTACGCCATTAGGTTGCACGCAACCATATAAACTACCATTCGTTTATGTGAAAAAATATCCCTAATTAAAAACGCCAATTTCGCGCTAATGAAATGACCCAGTCACATGTGTTTATGGCAAGCCAAAAAGGTCATAACGTATTGGTGACGTGTTGCTTTCTTAGCAACGCGTAGCCTAAGCAACCAATCAGAAAAATAAAAAAGCAACGCGTTGCTTTCTGACAGTACTTAAGTCTTAAGCTATGCGTTGCTATTAAAAGCAACACATTGCGTTCATTAGTCATTTGCTAATGAAAGCAACGCGTTGCGTAGAGAACCAATCACAAAAGGGTAAAAAGCAATGCATTGCTAATAAAAACAACTAGTTACTAATGAAAGCAACGCGTTGCTAAGCAAAACAATCAGGAAAATGAAAAAGTAACGCGTTGCTAACTTTGCTAAGTCAACCCATAAAAAAGAGTGAAAGCAACACATTGCTTAGCCAACCAATCAGGAAAAGAAAGAAGCTACGCGTTGCTACGCCAACCAATCAGAAAGGAGAAAAGCAACGCGTTGCTAATAGAAGGAATGATACAGACATTTGCTCAAAGATTGAAAGCAAGAGATCAGAATCAACATGACCAACGGCAATTTTGGGAATAATCATGTTCCAGATTCAGGGGATTATGTACGTCAGCTTTTGAGACTCCCTCGACCTTGAGATATATATAGTTATTCCTCAGACACCACTCTGACCCGCCATTGTCAAGGCAAGATTATTCTTGTGTCTTAGAAATCGTAATAAATGTAAACTGATTTTTTCTCTTCAAAGAGTCACTTATGTACTGAACAATATCTTTCTTACTAAAACGTTCCTTTAAAGGGGCACCACCCGATCCTCAGCCTCGACCCCACCTTTCACACCATCAAACCTGCAATTTTACAGCCAGCCAACGGTTAGTAAGACATCTTGGGCACGCCACTGGATAAGGATATGACAGAATACTTCAAAGGTGTTTTATGGAAGAAACTGGTACCCCTTGCTGCAAGAAAATACATTATGAATACTTTTAATAAATTTAAAATAACAAAAACAAAAACAGACCTTCGTTCTTACAAATACAACTTGTTGCATATGCCGTGCATGGACTGCACTAATAATTGCTTGTGTTCTCTTATTATATTATGCAGATACGAAGAGACAAAAATGCGCGCAAACAAGAGCCATAAGAAGCAAATGTCTGGGCAATAGAACATGAGTCGAGATATCATATTCATGAATTGGAGTCAGCCCGTGATTAATTGCTATCGAAACGTTTCTTAAAAAGGTAATATCTGAGTAATGGATTGTCTTAATGCACACCCACGTTGTAGCATTGCATAATATTTAAGAAAATGTTTGACGTCATGTTACAACTTTAAAAGTATCAGAAATACATTTATTGTGTCTAACAACATAATCTAAGTACTTCATGTTTAGTTTTTATCGCAGGCATTTGCTGTTATAGGGCATATTTTGAAATGATTAGATTCGCCTTCCATTTTGAATTTGAAGTATGACTCAATGTTACAAGTGCCATGCACTTGTTCATTGGGTCCTATAGTATATTTATTAACTCCATAATGGAAAATTCAAATGAGCCTTGCGCTTACACCAAACATTTTGCAAACTTATTTTATGTTGATATATATTCTAGAAGACCCAAATTACATATATTTAACACAAAACTAGCAGTTTTAGGGAATCCAGTATTTTTTACGGGTGTTGCAAAATGCACGTCATTTTCCCATAGAGTTTGTACAGTAACGGTTTGGCAACATCCATGATGAAATTGTTTGTTTTCAGCACATAAAGGGTTAATTTTTTTTAATGTTACTAATAATTGTTTACTTACATGTATGTGTGAACTTATATCAGCAAAAAAAAAAATTGCTAAAAAAAAAAAAAAAAAAAATCGAAACGTTTCTTAAAAAGGTAATATCTGAGTAATGGATTGTCTTAATGCACACCCACGTTGTAGCATTGCATAATATTTAAGAAAATGTTTGACGTCATGTTACAACTTTAAAAGTATCAGAAATACATTTATTGTGTCTAACAACATAATCTAAGTACTTCATGTTTAGTTTTTATCGCAGGCATTTGCTGTTATAGGGCATATTTTGAAATGATTAGATTCGCCTTCCATTTTGAATTTGAAGTATGACTCAATGTTACAAGTGCCATGCACTTGTTCATTGGGTCCTATAGTATATTTATTAACTCCATAGTTTTAAAATATAGGGTTGAATAGATAATTATCATTTATGGCGACGCCATCTTGGATTTCTCAAAACGCCCAAGGGTGCCAAGGTGGCACCCGGCAGATTCTAATTCTGCACACCCTTGTCTATCACGTTCAGCAAAAAAATTGTGTATATACTCAACTTTACGGTCAGGACATAACTTGGACCATATTTCTCCGACTATTAGGGAGTCTCGCGAAGAATGTAAGAAAACAGTTCTTCCTTGATAAAACACAGTGTTGTATTTCTGATAAATAGTTATTATTTTCACTTAAAGTTATAACTATAAATCGAACCTTCTTTTAATGGAAGCGCGTGAAGCGGATTGCTAATTTTCTAGGAAAGAAGACAAAAAAAGAAAGAAAAAGTGATCATGACATCTGCATGTACCCGCTTGCATTTCAATAAATCTAGGCGATGCGAATTGAGAAGATAAATATCAAGTGAAATATATCCGTTGAAGTATTGAATAGGCAAGCATATAATATTGATCAAGGACATCTGCAGGAAATGAAAATTTAAAATATGATCAAAACACTGAAGACTTGCTTTGAAAATACCAAATATGCCATTTTGGTAACATATGATAGTTATGCCTTTCTCGCCTTTCTTCGTAACCCGGGGCATTCCCCTATGAAATTGAAACGGATGTACGCCCGGTACTTTAATGAAAGGTGTTCGATGAAAATGAACGCGCACAAAGGGGTGGGGGTGGGGTCTTTGAATGAGAGAGGAGTCCTTTGTCCAAAAAGTATACTATACGAAGGGGTGTATGCGGAAACTAAATACCCAAAATTAAAAATAGCATTCTTTGGGTGACACTGGAACATTTGAAATGGGTCTTTGAGTGACAACAGGTCAAAACTTACATTTAAGATTTAATTTTGCTACATGTTTGACAACAATGTATTTATACGAATGACCTGGAGTGTATCAAGCATATGAAGATTACTGTATACGGTATTTCTAAGCCATTTTGTGGTAAAAATAAAATGTACCCAACAGAAATATCAACAAACATTCGAACTCTCCTTCATTTTGATATGCCAAAATGCTTTCCGTCAGATCGATCCTGATAGATAACTATTGCCCGGTTACTTATCTTCAAATGATGTTAGAGACCAAGTATTCATTTCTTTTAACATACGTGAATTTCCTTTTCAAAACATGCAAATTACTATTAAAACAAATACCGGTTCCTACCACAATGCATTAGCAGGCATGAACACGCTTGTACACGACATGGGGATGATGCCTGCCAATGTTGGTTGCCACTGGCTGACAGTTTCCAATTAGTGCGATCAATCTCAGTCTTCACGCTCCTTATTACTTTCATTTTTCTCTTATTAAAATGCATATTCGAAATTGTAGCCACCATTTTGTATCGACCATCTGAAATCGGTAGTTCACATCAAATAAAATCTCATCTTGTATTTTTGGTATAAAACACCTGTATCTTGAGTCTGAAACGGTTTGTTTTAATAATAATTTCTTTACATTCTTAGATAACATCAAGGAGATGTTTAGGAGCAATGTCCTCTACTTACTTTACTTATTAAGTGTTTTCATAAAGGTTTGTGCAGCTCTTTCATCTTTTGAAATACTCTTTTGAAATATCGTTCACATTATTTTACACATGTTATGCCCAAGGAAGACCAGGCGTGCGCCAATCGGTGCGTCTTTCATGAATGTCTTCAACCTTGCATGCTTTTGCTATTTTTGGTTCAAATATTTGCCTGATACTCAGATATTTAAGTTGTTGATAAAAATCGTGTTTTAACGAGAGAATTTGAGACATCCATATACTGTATTGTGCCATATGTAGTGTTTTCATATAGATAAGACCCTCAATAGATTTCTTACCTTGTATTTGGATACAGAAATGTCTTGAACGTAAAAACAAAAGGCGATTTTGATTTGTTGAATTTCAATAATAAAACATAGGCTGAATTTCACAACCTTTGTACCTAAGAAATTATTCTCAGCTTAATCATTTCACATGGTGATATTTTTGATAAAAAGGTTGACATTAGTACAAAAATCAGAATTTCCACATTTTTAGGGACACCTGTTATGTGAAATCCCCTGTTACACCTTTATTTAACGCAATTTTCTTTGCGAACGAGCCTCTAGAAATGTTTCACCATATATACAGATGGTGTGACATCTGTTTTCAACGTTTGTTCAGGGGCGGTTTCAGAACTCAACCAACGGTTTCCCGCTGGTCCTACCCGTTTCTTTCCGGTTGGATCCGGTTATATTGTTGTAAACAATGCTACACCGTTGAACCCGCCATCTCTCTATATATTGACCTCAAGATTATCTGCCAGTTTTACTGTTGTCTACTATAGTGACGTCACGTTGTCTATAGAGGTCGTCAGTGTGTCGTCACAACGGCCATCTTGTGGATACAAGAGTAAACCTTGAAGAAGATGAAGGAGCATCATAATCGATAGGTTTATTTAGACCCAAACCATCTAAAGGCCAGCCAATATTCGACATGCGAACAATTAAGATGTGGTCGAATTCTGAGCCAGTGGTCTGGCAGTATCCCTCGAATAATATTTCCCACTCCGGAGAGAAGTCCACTTCGTTGTCCCTATTACAGATGTTTGGATTAGATCAGATGTACACACAAGGATGTAATATAGACTGGATTACGAGCCTTTCTTGTGTAGTGTACTATGTAGGGCGTTGAAATGGTGGCTTTTAAAACAATATTGACGTTGTGTGTGCATTGGGGTGTTTTAGTTGTAGGACTAAGTATGCGGTCTGTGTGCTTGAGGTGCAATGATTATGTGAGCATGCTAATAAGTCAGTGACTTGGAACGCAAGCACCTAAGTATCATAGATAAGGCGCTTTTTCCACCCGTGGTCAAGAATATCGCCTAGGCCATTCTGGTTTTGCGAAAAAAAAAAAAAAAAAAAAATCGTTCACATTATTTTACACATGTTATGCCCAAGGAAGACCAGGCGTGCGCCAATCGGTGCGTCTTTCATGAATGTCTTCAACCTTGCATGCTTTTGCTATTTTTGGTTCAAATATTTGCCTGATACTCAGATATTTAAGTTGTTGATAAAAATCGTGTTTTAACGAGAGAATTTGAGACATCCATATACTGTATTGTGCCATATGTAGTGTTTTCATATAGATAAGACCCTCAATAGATTTCTTACCTTGTATTTGGATACAGAAATGTCTTGAACGTAAAAACAAAAGGCGATTTTGATTTGTTGAATTTCAATAATAAAACATAGGCTGAATTTCGCAACTTTTGTATTCGACATGTGAACAATTAAGATGTGGTCGAATTCTGAGCCAGTGGTCTGGCAGTATCCCTCGAATAATATTTCCCACTCCGGAGAGAAGTCCACTTCGTTGTCCCTATTACAGATGTTTGGATTAGATCAGATGTACACACAAGGATGTAATATAGACTGGATTACGAGCCTTTCTTGTGCAGTGTACTATGTAGGGCGTTGAAATGGTGGCTTTTAAAACAATATTGACGTTGTGTGTGCATTGGGGTGTTTTAGTTGTAGGACTAAGTATGCGGTTTGTGTGCTTGAGGTGCAATGATTATGTGAGCATGCTAATAAGTCAGTGACTTGGAACGCAAGCACCTAAGTATCATAGATAAGGCGCTTTTTCCACCCGTGGTCAAGAATATCGCCTAGGCCATTCTGGTTTTGCGAAAAAAAAAAAAAAAAAAAAATCGTTCACATTATTTTACACATGTTATGCCCAAGGAAGACCAGGCGTGCGCCAATCGGTGCGTCTTTCATGAATGTCTTCAACCTTGCATGCTTTTGCTATTTTTGGTTCAAATATTTGCCTGATACTCAGATATTTAAGTTGTTGATAAAAATCGTGTTTTAACGAGAGAATTTGAGACATCCATATACTGTATTGTGCCATATGTAGTGTTTTCATATAGATAAGACCCTCAATAGATTTCTTACCTTGTATTTGGATACAGAAATGTCTTGAACGTAAAAACAAAAGGCGATTTTGATTTGTTGAATTTCAATAATAAAACATAGGCTGAATTTCGCAACTTTTGTATTCGACATGTGAACAATTAAGATGTGGTCGAATTCTGAGCCAGTGGTCTGGCAGTATCCCTCGAATAATATTTCCCACTCCGGAGAGAAGTCCACTTCGTTGTCCCTATTACAGATGTTTGGATTAGATCAGATGTACACACAAGGATGTAATATAGACTGGATTACGAGCCTTTCTTGTGCAGTGTACTATGTAGGGCGTTGAAATGGTGGCTTTAAAACAATATTGACGTTGTGTGTGCATTGGGGTGTTTTAGTTGTAGGACTAAGTATGCGGTTTGTGTGCTTGAGGTGCAATGATTATGTGAGCATGCTAATAAGTCAGTGACTTGGAACGCAAGCACCTAAGTATCATAGATAAGGCGCTTTTTCCACCCGTGGTCAAGAATATCGCCTAGGCCATTCTGGTTTTGCGATTTCTAGAATACACTGATCGTCCTATTTCGATCAAGAGTGAGCAAGTGGAATAATCTGTGGCCGCTTTGTTAAATTGAAAGGACCTGAAATAGACAATAGGGTGTCGACACTTAATTTGAACATCACTCACAGAAAGGTTATGTAATCGGTAGACCCCGTTGTGTACAAAGCTTTCAAAATCCGACTCACTTCGCTCGCTGGCTAACCCATTTCTCCAGTATCCGCTTAAATATGAAGAGGGGGGAGAGGAGGAGGCATAGCCGTCAGAAGTCCTTCTCCATTCGCCACGATCGATAATACAGGATGTGCCGTCCGTATATCATTTATATTGATTCCAAATCCTGAGTGGATTAGGAGCGGTCAGAACTTCCCATTCTACTCCCTATCCCTAACATCCCTAAACTGCATTTAAATGCACTTTGGAAAAAAAATCACGGAGCGGACCCCTACCTTGGGTTAGGGGGGAAATTGTCCCTAGATCTAACAAGAAAAATAACGCTACCTTTTTTTTTTTGTAGTTAAGTAATCGTCAGATTTTCCTCTAGGGACGTACGGATCTACAGATTCGCCACCGCAGGTGAGATAGGAGACCCCGTCGTTTGCCCGATAGTGTTACAAGCTTGTTAAAGACTTGCCTGCAATACTATCTTGTGTTAATAATAGCATAAACATCTTCGTAATTTAAACTTGTTTTATTACTAATAAATCAAAACTCAATATACCTCACTGTACAACAGCCGTTAACGCCAAGTTTTTGTTTATACAGTGTAGATCTGTATTTTGGCAGTGCACCGTACCTTACGTTATGCAATGGCGGTTTATCTTGAAGATATATCTACATTTTCATGATTTTACAGAAGAAGCAATTTTGTGTTTTACTACACCAAATTAGGCCTAAGTAGCTGAATAAATTTGGAATAAATTGGGCCTTTTAATTGAAATATATGATAAGTGCATTTAATTTTCAAAATCCATAAGTAGTGAGCGTAATGTTGAGTGCAGGAAGTAGTAACTTAATGTTTTATGTTAATATTTATTATAAATAGTTAAAAAAATGAAAATGAACATTTTGGAGATTTATTTACAAACCTTCTTAAAAGCATTACCTTGCAAACAATTACAAAAATAAAATAGCGTATCTACATGACTTGTATTCCCGGTGAGTGTAATAAAGTTGTAACTACCAATAAATTCAGACTGTCTTTTAAATGCGTATTTACCTACATTTTCATAATACACAATTTCGCCAAAAATGTCGGTTACGACTTTATTGCACTCACGTGACGATTTGTAATATTATTGCTAAAAAAACTCAATTCCAAGTGAACATTGCGTTTACCTTCGAGATGTTTGATCTCTTTATACTGTATAAATTACTTTTATGGTTTACAAATTACGAACCATAATATATGTTGCAGTCCTCGTTGGAGACGTCAATTTAAAGGGACACAATGGAATGAAAAAATATTCAGACAGAATTAAATGGACCATTACTGAAATCACTTCCACAAATTTGAATACAATTTGGATGTATACACAATAAAAACAGCTGCAAGAGTCCGTAGCAGTTCGTTGCAATTCCTGCCATGGAAAATCAAGGTGTTGACATCCCTGCCAGAATTTACAGTGCATCTAGCACGTTTTTGGACACAATTCAAAAATCTTCAGACCAGTATGAAAGTAATCATAGTCCGGCAGGTATCATAGTCCGGGCTCCATAGACGACAACGGAATAAAGCGTGAAACTAAGGTTGCGTGAAGAGTCAACTGAATCGATTGCCCTATTGTTCACCATGTTCCCGGACTGTGAGCCCGGAGGACTATATCTCCTGCCACACCGGTATTCAGACATTGTACGTCAGCCTTGTAGTAAGATATTGGTCTGACAAGTGAAAGGTTTATTAGTTGGAATTAGCACATATATATATCATATCAATGGTCCACATGTGATCTGAAGACTGCATGCTTTTCAAGTTTGATAAAATGCTGACCGTAATGTCAGCATCCTTGGTTGAGAAGTGAAGCTTACAAGGAAAGTAATATTCGTTACGTCTCCTTTTTTACAGAATGTAAATACCCAAATTGTTTTCAAATTTGCGGAAGTGATTTCAGTAAGGGTCTATTTCTTATGCCATTGTGTCCCTATAATATTTTACCTTCCTTGTGTAAATTAACCTTCAGTTGCACGGCTACAGCCCTAAAGAGATTCAAGATCATCCTTGCTCAGATTTTGTTGAAACTAGTGTCAAATAATTGCTCTACACATAAAAAACAAAAAGAAATCTGAGCATTTACTTTTACCCCAGAATGACCTTGAACCTCAGTAGAGCTATCGGTGTAACTGAAGGTCGGAAACTAGTAATGCCTATAAGTAGGAAAATTGATTTGGCGTATATTTAAACACAATTCGCCCCGATTTCAAATTTCTGGATCTCTGGATTTGGATTGGTTAACTCCAATGAAGCGGATACCCACATTACATTAGAGTGACTAAATTTCCTCTTTTCCGCAATATTTTCCAGCGATTTATGGTACCTAAAGACGTTTGATTTTGTGTAATATTAATTTCTTATAATGTAGATCATTTCTTTCCCTTTTTCTCTCGTTTCCGTCTCATCTTTTACTTTGACAAACTACACTGAAGTAAATGCTATGACAATGTTTGATTTCGATGAGATCCTTGAATGTTCTCTGGAGACGGGCAACAAGATTCACTAGGGTGTTGCGAATCCTAAAAGTAACTTGAAACCTGTGTTTAAGTGGCAATCTGATGACAAATTTATTCATATATATTTCTCACTTTTATATCTACATTCAGCGGTGTTGGTAAATTCAACCACTGAAGAAAATTAATTTTACTAGAAGGTGCATTTATAGTGATGTTCATGTCATAAAATGAACGTCATACAAGACCTAATTTCATCCGAAGTTATCTTTATAACATATTTATTTACATCTATTAAAGAATTTATTTCTATAAAGTAGGACTGCAGAGCATTATTCTTCCGATGCTTCTGCCACTCCGTCGCGAACGGATGACGATGATGATGACGATGATGATGACGATGATGATGACGATGATGATGACGATGATGATGATGATGATGATGGTTTGAATGTTATACGTGTCACTGAAAATGCTTAAAGCAACCAAGAAAAACTAGAACACAAAATATTATTTATACTAATGTTGCTAATGATTTAAAAAAAAAATACAAAATGCAGTACTAATATTTTGTCTAAATGAGAAATAAGACAAATAAACAACCAGACAAACAGACAGATTGCGCGTGCGAGAGACAGCGAATGAGAGCAAAATGGTCGATAAGGTAAAGCTATTCTATGAGTTTAACCCCAGTTTTGCCGAGTCTTTTTTGTAACACGGTTTCGCAAGTGCGGGCGGTTACTAATTTTGCACCAAAAAGGACGTTAGGAATATCGATTGATTTTAATGCGATTTTCAGCTCTAAACGATGGCAATGGCAAGTTTTATATACATAGGGTTTTAGAGCCGTACTGCACCGATTATTTTCAAGACTGTACCATTCAATTATTCTTATGTGGCAACCACCCCCTACCCATCGACTTGGCGCATACCTTAACTCGGTGAAGGTGCTACCTTTACCTTTTCGCTAAAATAGACCAGAAAATACGTGAAAACAATTACCTGGAATCTTTTTTATGAAAGATGTAAGATATTCACGCTAAAAATATACTTATAAAGCACAACCTAATTATTATTTGCAATTAGGCTATTTTAAGCAGATTCACTCCTTCTGTAATCCATGAAAATAAATTGAAACAATACTCCTGAGGCATATTAGGTCAATCTTCATGTATGCGTTACAAAACGAAAGACCGTTGCAGTACTTCCCGTATTAAGTCGACTTAGAAATGGTTAGTGCAAATTGGCTACCATATCCAGGCTGGTTTTTAATAAGGGCAAAATGAGAGCGATATGAAGCGTATTATGATCGTGGTTGACAGTTTTTGCAATATAATTGGGAGACTCTTTACCATGTACCATGGTCCATGTATGTCAAAGAAAACTATTTCCAAGAGTGGTTTATAGTTTTAAAACCCTCGTCTTACCAAGCATTTTTTTGTAACATGGTTTTACTAAGAAGGTGTGGTTTACCACCCCCTTCGAGAGTCCGTTATAAAGCACCTATTGTTTATGATTTGATACCAGTGGGAATAGGTAGATCTCCTCTTTCCATTGATTCCAAAATAAGTACTAACATACCTAGTGATGGCGTCACAATGACGTCACAAGGTCCGCGAGTCTGCAAAATTGGCATTTTTCCACAGAAAATTAGTTTCAGAGGAGAGGGTTCGAACATTTATTTTGTTTAGAGTATGTACAGGGAAGATTGTATGTAGAATGCTAATCTATAGGGTGACCTAAATATAAAGGGCAAACTCATGATAATATTATGGACATTGTTAATGTTATGAGTTTTTGGGTCACCTTGTATGCAATATGGGATAAACGTGAGTACAACCTATACCTACAATGTAAAAATTATTTGGTTGAGATATAGTATTTTCAACAAAAGACACCGACATTGTTGAAATTGATTAGTCTTCAAATTAAAAAAAATAAATTAGCCGACAATATGAAATATTGAAAACAACTTCGTGTGTTTTGGAGACACCATTTGAATTGTATTTTTAAATGCATTAATTAATTTTTATGTAATGATTACCATTTTGCTGCTGTATTTTTCGTCAATTTATACGTTGATTCGAATGTTAATGTTTTGGAGACACCATTTGAATTGTATTTTTAAATGCATTAATTTTTATGTAATGATTACCATTTTGCTGCTGTATTTTTCGTCAATTTATACGTTGATTCGAATGTTAATGTTGAGGGTGAATAAATTTGATTGAATTAAAATAAATGAATCATATCTCGGACATTATCGCTGATCCGAGGTTTTTTTCACTGTTAAGACAAATTCAATTGTTTTTAAAAGCGCTGCCAGTCTGTCTTCAAGAAACTCCATTACATTATGGATATCTTTAATCAGAGTTAGTCATTCAGTAGCCCAGATAATATATGCAATCTTTTTGACTATTTATATAAAGTGACATTTAATATAGACCTCCCCCCCTTTCCAAACAACAACACCGCAGTTGTAGTAACATGAGCACAGCTATTGGAAGGTTACATTTCTTGTATCTCTGTTAGTGTTCGAAATGTGATTTTTTTAATGGATGGTTTTGTCAAAAATGTTTCCACTATTCCAGGCGGCTTGAAACGGTTTGTTGATGCAGCACCAAATGTAGATTAAATGTCGATGTACCAATGGAGAGAAGGTGGGCGTCAGAGCCCGCGTCAGTAAAACTCCACTTTGGAATTATTTGCATACGTTATAATTGTTTTACGACATCCATAATGACAATAGCCTTGACCAACAAACTTGCTATTTATTATTGACATTTATTCTAGAGAAAGATTAAGTAAACCAATAAATTGGTACACTCCCTTGTGGTCTGTTGTGCACCCTGGATCCAGGAGCCTACTGGTCTTGGTATAAACCACAAATACCTGTGTGGTCAGGTGCAATGGTTGTGCTACTCAAGGCAACCGCCTTGATTGAATTGCTTTGTGGTTTTAATCTTCCCTGTATAAAACTCCTCTCAAATTCTTGCAAATGCGAGAAAAAGCTTGACAGATTGAACAAGGCGCTCTGCTTGAGTTGAGTTGAACTTATTGAAATTGCTAGTAGAAGCGTGGAACATTGGCTAGGTGAAACTGGAGACCCTAATTTCGGTGATTGATGAAGTTAATATTCATCATGGTATTGTTTCAATTATTACAAAAATAATTACACGAGATGTTGTGTCTGAATACTATTTTATTTAAAGTCATCCTTACTTTCCAAAATCAACCTTGATGATCAAGAGTCATAAACACCCTATGGCAGAGGAACAAACCAGTTGTTTTGGAATATGGTTTAAGGTGAAGTCAAAGTACTCGGCCACCCAGGTAATATCACACCTATATTTTTTTTGTATTCATCGATTATTTACATCACAAATTCATTTGACTTTTTATCAGATTTTTGTATTAAAGTGTTTGTATAGGAAATATTTAGTTGGTCTAATAGCTTATAATCTCGTCCTTTGTGTGCTCTTGTACCCTTTTGTGACAAACCTTTCTAACTGCAGTTCGCCATTTAAGAGATATTATTGTTAACGTTCTGACGCAGTTTATTAAAGATAAATGTGTTTGTGAGGTTTACTGCTTTGTATCACGTAAATTGTAATAATTCTCCCGATAATACTTAGAGTTTAGTCACGACAGTGCAGTGTAATACAGGGTAGTCCATAGCTTGACTCTGGTCAATTGGGCCAAAGCGAAAACATTGTAGTTCCAACACAAAATCATTTGGAGACTTTTTCGCCATAATTTTAGATTAGGACATGCGATCTATAGAGCTATTGCTATGATGCGTTGGTTGCTCTTGTGAATACGGTGTGACGTCGGCCTTTCCTGTTTGTCCTTGAGAAGTGTTCCCGCATAACGTGCGCTGCCTTCTATTCTGTAATTCATTTGTATATTCACAGAATAATCAAAATAAAATAAAAAAAGTGCAACCGACGTGGCTTAAATAATTTATTCGACCAAAATTAACCAAAGTTGGTTCAAACATCAGTCTGCAGGACAGCGCCACCCACACAAAATTCTAAGTACAATCTTGCTCTGCATATTGTTCATGAGATCGACAGAGAGGAGTGGTGGTGGTGGAGGACGATGAGGATAAGCGGAGGAGGAAGGGGAGGAGGATGATGGGATGATGATGATGATGATGATATGATGACGATCGATGATGTAATGATGATGATGTGATGTGATGATTAGTAGGCAGTAGTAGGCAGAAGTAGTAGTAGTAGTAGCAGAAGTAGTATACTTTTCTAAATAATTGCCGTAGTTTCCAATGGCTGCGAATGCCTATATACTTCAAACAATATACCGCCATCAATGAGAGAGTGTGTTTACATTCGTAATGGTCCTGCCAGGAAAGTAAGGAAACTCAAAATAAGATTTTAAGATTTTGGACCAACCTATATGATTGTAAATTTACCACCAAAATTTGTCGGTCAATGTAAATGGATAGAAATTATTATTTGTGCATAGCAACCAAAGTGAATGTTCTCATGCGACAACAACTTGACATATTGATGATATATTATTCATTGTATGTTCCACTTGGTAAATGTAGACCACACATTTTTTTGAAATCCCAATCGGTATTCAAGATCACATTTACTGGAGCACCCCTGTTTCATAAAAGAAAATTTTGTAAAGAGTAGAATATTTGTTATAAGATCTATTTTCGCGGGGTGCAAAATGGCAGTATAATATGCTACCATCCAAGATTAAATAATTCAGCATTCATAACGCTATTTGTTTGCGACTCGCAGATCCCGCGTAGGTCAGTGGTATGTGTGGTGATTAAACAAGCGATTTCAAGACATAAGATTCAGTTGCATCTGTATGGTCTTGAATCTGTAGAGTTCTATGCGAATGCATAGACATTGCAGAAATAGTTAATAGTAATGCAACTGTAAGTCATATTGTATAATTTAAGCCCGGGAACTTAAGACTTCCATTTTAGTTTGCTTAAGAGGCCATGAATTTTTTTCGTGGTCGTGTAAGCGATGAAAGGTTGTGAAATTGAAACGGAATCCAAATTGTACGCCATGAATATTCATGCTATTTAACAGATATTTTTATTTATCTTTATTTGACGGCAATACGATCGACTTCTAATGTTGCAAATCTAATAGAAGCTACAATTTAAAAACACGTTCCACCACCGAATGACCTCATCTCACTCGCATAAAACATTAGTAGGATTAATTTTAGGGTTATTGAAATTCCAATTTTCTTTGTTCTACTCAATTCAGTCACGACTCTAATACTAATATAGCATTGTTAACATGATAGAAAGTATAACAAATGCATAGAACTCTAGAGATGTTTGTCTCTCGTGAATACAATGCATGGCTTTTCCGGGCATTTTCTAGTTGCTATTTTTTTGTTATTGTGATATCTAAAATGGACACTAGCAATTTTTTTTTAATCTTAACTCCGGATCAGAAAACACGAACAGCTACGCGGAGGTTACGATCTGCTATACTGGCAATTAACTTACCACCTGCAAATTTTATAAACATACCATAGTTGAATTATCAAGAAACATTGAGTTCCACATATGAGCTCACTAGGATTTGAACCTGACAGCCTTTACCACCAATAATCAGTCTTCCGATTGCTAAACCTTACTTAACCCAATCAATCTCAACGTATACATTGTTCGTCATTCACCCATTTAAATGTTGCCCTGTTCGAAGTCGTGTGGTATTCGACTCGGCTAATTGAGGAAATTTAGGAGTTACTATAGAGACTGGGCCCGAACCACACTACTTAAGGACCACCTTGAATAACATTAATTAATAGAAACGGATGAGTCAAAAAGCTGACCTACTTTGAACATTTAAAAAGAACGAAATCCGCAGTACTTATGTTGTCCTTCAAACTCAGCTTGCTGAGCAAGCAAGATAAAGACCTTTCAAAATTAGTCCTTGTGGCCAAATGGTTTGTGGTCCGGTACCATCGGAGTGGCAAAGCGAAGTGTGCTATCAACTTATTCCAACAGCACATCTATAATAATTTGGCATGATAGACATTCATAAGTAGTAGCTAGCCTGATAATTTGCATACAAAAAATTGACCGCCATGGAATTGCTCCATAAAACTAGTTTTAGCCTATGTTGTCTTTTTAGAAGATTCTTTTAGTGGAATAAATGCTAACATGAGGTGTTTGACAATGACACAACCATCAGAACTCAAATCCATACCTTTTTAAATAAAAACTAATTCTCAATAAATCCAAATTGCCGCCTTTTAATAATTTTGACTCCTATTTTGACTTTACAGTCAATGTTCAAGGTGTGACATGGATGAACAAGCAACTTTAAAGTTTACATTACACTCTTGTACTAATATAACGATTAACTGTCTTTAAATACAAGACTTTGAAGGGGACAACCTAAGCATGCTAATTTGCATAACAAAATGGCCCCTTTGAAATATTCGGTCATAATTATTGCGGCACATAGCGGTCTTGTAAGAAGAATTCTTTAGTGAAAATATACTAACACTAGGTGTTTGATACCGGACAACCACCAGAACCTAATTACGGTGCATTTTTTATTACCTATTTTGTAGAAATCCAAATGGCCACCATCTGCGTAAATTTTGAGCATAATTTTGACTTTAACTGTCATTGGTCCAAGGTATCACATGGATGAATCTAACACTTAAGTGAACAGGAGGATATTTTTTTGATGATACAAATTTCTCTTCAAATTGCACTTGATTGGATGTAGACCACCTACGAGAACTTTCGAAGGTTTTTGGACAAACCCGCAGCGAAAGAAAACCGCAAACCTAGTTTTTGAACTTGCCTGACTACGTAAGTTGTCCCCAATAGAACACCGTGCTTTGAGTTTCTGTCGTGCACGACAGAAATACTAAACATCACTTATTACATAAAGACGCGCGTATTCGGCTTAGACACTTCTGTTGTGATCTAATACATTGGAAAGCATTCCAAATAGGCAAAAAAAAAAACGGGTTCGAAAAAATTGGGGGCGCTGTCTTTCTTGAATCTCTTACTCTTAAGTTTACAATTACAACAACTATTACCACTAGTATAACTACAATCATGTGCGTATGCAAGACTTCAAGGTGACACCTTGAGCATGCTAATTTGCAATAAACAAAATGGCCGCCATTGGAAGTGCGCCAGAACTAATTGTGGCCATATCCCTGACTCATAGAAGAACTATTTTATTACAAACTGCTAAAATGAGGTGGTTGATTAAACACAACCATGAATTCATAGCCATCCTTTTAAATAATCTAATTTGCATATACCAAATGGTCCGCCATGTTGCCAACTTAGCATTTCTGTACTTGCGTTGCTCTTTGAATTGTAGCCACTTTGAATCATGAATCATGGGGCGTTTTGTAAGTGTTAATTTATTCACTCAGACATAAATATGTCTATATATAGTTTTTCAAAAAAAAGCACTTAATTTGCATAGAGAATATTTGAGGATCCAATCCGTACTACAATGTTGTTTTCAGTAGTTATTTTTCATAAATGAAGATGTTAATGGCATATTTTGGCCAATAAATAACATTTTTTACCAACGCATTATACATAACTATTCACCAATTCACAAATTCCTCATTACAAGTTTTTGCCAATCTAGTCCTCTGTAATTTTGCCTCCTTTAATTCCCTGTCTCTTCCTCATCCCCATATTCATCATCAGAACGTCCCCCATTTAATGACTCTCACTTTAATGTTTTTCACAGGTCGTACCTTGCACAAATCTAACAGGACATCCCATTGCCATAAAACACAGTCTGGCACTTGCACACTCTTGGGCATGATGCAGGGTAAAACCTAAAACAAGTCTGCAGCAGGTTTGCCATGCATCCACTTTGATATCAAAAATTAACATCTGGACTACAATCCATATCCATCCATGACCTTGGGGCTTGGAGATGCTTCACGGCACCACACTGTTTTTGCCCCTCTGCATGAAGGGTTAGGCAGTTCTCACATGGAAGAAGCTGGTCAGATTCAATTTTTCAGCCTCTCTCTTTGCTCTAAACAATTAGTAAGTTGTTCTCATCTTTGATGGTAATCTAGCTGCCTACTAACACGTGAACTCTTGATGTCCTTGTAGAGAATGTTGCATTTGCCTCGAGGAAGTACCCGGGCTCTAAAAGCCTTCGCCAGATCGACCGCACCCCCTTTTCTCACACCATCCATGCTGCACCCAGTTTGAATCAGTTTGACTGATCCTCAGCCTGGCCTTCAACAATAACATTAGCTGCCAATATGTTTATGAAGTGTAGAACTCAAAACCAGACAAGGTACATCAAAGGTATTGCCTTCATATACATTAATTGGGGGTATGGATTTGACTCTGTCAGCGCATTTGCTGGCAAAGGCAATGTTCTGGACTAAAAGCTCCACAAATCCCACGTTTACAAACGTCAAAAGTTCACATGTCGTGAACTCGATCACCCATCAAGACTTAACAACTTGGGGCCAGCTTCCTCCATTTAGAACTGTCTGACCCTTCATGCAAGATCATGTTTCCACTGTCTGTGGTTCTGTTCCAGGTAGTCAACTTCTGCAAAGACCCTTAAAAAAATCGTCCGATTCTGGTTCCAATCTGTTGATAACTCGCCATCCAGCCCAGAGGAGTACCCATTCCAGGTGGAAGAATGCTCACCGGGTTCAAATACAATAGATGTACTTGGTTATAGCAGTGTTTTTTTTTCCACATGCGAACGCACTTAAGCTCCTTAGTCGACTTATTCAAGAGGTTGGACTTAGCTTAAGAAACTCTATCTGGATTAAGGCGTTTAACATCTGGTCTCTGTCCGGACACAGAGTGCTTCACATTAGATACTGCAGCTACGCTCTTGCATGCTCGCTACATATAACAGCATGTCTGAGGGCAATTTCCTGCCCGCTACAATATAAACCGATGTCTGATGGGGCAATTCCTGCTGATTGCATATGGATGTGATCAAGCAAAATGAGTCGTAAGTAGCAAATATTGATTTTCACAGAGATAGCCAACAAGTAGAAATATGTCTTTTTGTTTCCTATTGTTTTGGCCACACCTTCAACGGATCACATCTTTGGAAGTAATTGGTCAATTTCAATGGGAATTTCAAGCAAAGTGTAGCTTTTTAAATGATTGCACACAGCTACATGAAAGAAGTAAAAAATTGAATCTGACCGACCTTAGACTCATTTTGCTTTGATCGACACATATGTTCTCCGTTGGTGTTAGACGAAGACATCTTGTGATAGCCGGTAGGAGGCATTTAATGCTGATCAAGTTTATTGGCATGGGTTGATCTTTCCCATACATGGCATTGGTTTGCTCCAACAGTGGGCCAGAACCAAGAGATGTCCCATTGTCTGTTGGTGCTGTGCCACAACACAGGTAGTGTCCTGATTCTAGTCCAGGTATCCTCCCTTCTGCAAGGAAACCTTTATCGGCCATTCTGGTTCTCAATGCTGTTGCTTTGCTCACTCTCGTCGCGGCATCGCCATGCAGCCCATGAGGAGTTCAGCTCACAGGTGGAAGATTCTCACCAGGTCAATACCAATAAGATGTTACTCTCTTAAACTCCTTAGAGACTGATTCAAGAGGTGGACTTTGCTCAAGAAACTCTGTCTGGATTTAAGGCGGTTTGGCCCACAGCTCTGTCCGACATAGGGTGTTCACATTCGATCTTTGGCATCCTACTCTCTTAAAACGAAATGGTTAAAACCACTTAAAAGAGTGAAATCTCACTCCAAAAAAGAGCCAATCTGAGTGACACATCTTTTAGAGTGAGATCCACTCCAAATAAAGAGTGGCACAAAATACTCTAAGGAAAGAGTGAACTGTAACTCCTTTTTAGAGTGCACTAGCACTCTTATAGAGTTTGATTCCTTTGTGAATTTTGTTTGTTATTGTTTGGGTATATGTGTATGTGTGGTCAAATTCATAGCATAGCATCGTGACATGAATGAATATTGTGCGCATCCTTGGCATGATTCGTGAGACCATGCATGATTGTGGCTGCATGACGTTTATTATCATGCCATGCATCCCGTGACAATGCATGAGTGTGCGTTCTTACATGTGTAAGCCCTGCCTGGCGCAGACTAGTCCCGTATGTACGAGTGATAATACAGTAAATACCATTTAATGCTTCTCCACACTTTGTCTGGAAATGCTATGAACTGTGATCGACACATACACTCTACTCACCCGTGAAGATATCTTGGATTTCTTCACTAATTTCAACTCGTTCAAAAACCGTTTGCTGACGGTCTCACTTAACTCGTCAGCCATGTTGTTTCGAAAATAATCACGCGATTTGCGGCGATTGGCTATTAGTTCACGTCCGAAAAAGTGAGCATTTTCTCACTTTTTTAGAGCTAAATCCGGTCGATAAGAGTTCAGAGTGGGATTCACTCCGAAGAAGATGGCATTTTGATGCCACTTCGTAACAGAGTGAGCTCGGTAATAACCGCGAGTTAAGGTGTCCCAGGTTGCATTTTCTTTTCTTCCTCGCTCTATTTGAGCTAAAAGCCACTCGTTTAGAGTTAATTTAAATTACTACTCGAAATTCATAGTGATTTTTTCACTCTTTCATATTGTAAAGATAGTAACGCTCTTGCATGCTCGCTACAACACTGGTGATCAATTCCTGCTAGGGATGTATCAGTTTTGTTTATCCATTGTATGTTATTGCGTGAACATACCTTACTCTTCATCTTCTGATGTGGGTCTTATTAAAGAGAGAGTGCGGTTCCACTCTAGGTAGAACAGGGTTATCGCAGTGCCCAAGGGGTGTTCCAGACCAGGTTACTTTAAGCCTGACGTTTGGCTCCACGTTGCGAGATGGAAGCCACCAGCCTGTGTCTTGAACAGATTTGCACGTGGTGGTTTCCTCGTAGTAAGGAGTGATTTCATCAAGCTTTGGGAGTCTCTCTTCAACAACTGTGAAGTCGGCATCTGGTGGCGCTATTCCCAAGATCATCTGTGCATAGATAAAACGACAGGTTCCCTCTTGCACTCCTAGGTTGGTCGTTGGTATAGATGTTGACATGTAGAGGTGCGAGCATGAGCATACTCCCTGTTGGTAGTCCATTCTGAGAACATCCCAATTTGCAGCTAACCAAACATCCATATGGTGGGCATACTCTTCAAAATATGACTAGAGTGGGCAAATACTTGTAAGGATAACTTGGGAGTTGGTCAATAGTTATGTATAATGCGGTAGGTGTCAATTGTTACTGGATAACAGATTGATAGCGATATTGCTAATGACGGCAAAAATGGTATCTTTTAAAATATTGAAATAACTCTGAAACACAACTATAATTGTCGTGCAAAAATGGATCATCATATATTCTGTATGAAAAATAAGTGGTTTTTAAAACGATATATCTCCCTAACGTCCCAGAGGAAAATCTGACTATCCACCAGCGAAAATTGAGGTAGTAGTAGTCTTTTTTTGTCCAGATCTAGTACAACTTCCCACTAACCCAAGTAAAGGGTCCACTCTATGATGTGTGTTTGTCAGGTGTTTAAAGATCGTTAGGAATTGACTATGGATTTCATTCCAGTGCAATAGATCACCCTTAAACTACCCATGATTGAAACGCTGACCTCCATTTAAAAAAGCAACCTAAGTGCTGAAATGTTGGGTAACAAGGCGGTCCCTCCCCCATGTCTCACCACCTCCCCCCCCTCTACTTCTGGCCTTACCCTCGCACCATAACATCCCCTCCCCCCCCCCCATTCCTACTACCCGGCCACCCATCCCCTCCTGCAACTGCAAGACCCGCCACATACACTCCTCCTACCCGCACTCTCCCTAGCGACTCCCCCCAGCCACCACCCAACCAACCCCCACCACCTTTCCCCCCCCAATCACTGCCCACCCCACTTCTACCCTATCCGTTTATCGCCCTCACGTCCAACACCACATCATTCCCCCTTCATAACCCCCACCCTCCAACCTTTTCTCTCCCTTTGCGATTTGCGGCGATTGGCTATTAGTTCACTCCGAAAAAGAGTGAGCATTTTCTCCTCTTTTAGAGCTACCAATCCGGTCGATAGAGTCAAGTGGGATTCACTCGAAGAAGAGTGGCATTTTTGAGCCACTCGGTAACAGAGTGAGCTCGATTAACCGCGAGTTACAGCCTGTCAGGTTGAATTTTCTCGCTCTTTAGAGCTAAAAGCCACTGATTAGAGTTTATTTAAAATTACTCGAAATTCAGAGATTTTTCACTCCTTGCATTTTTAAGAGAGTACGCTCTTGCATGCTCGATACACTACTGGTGGAGCAATTCCTGGCTAGGGAGGTAAAGTTCCATTGATGTTTATTGCGTGAACTACCTTACTCTTCCTCTTCTTGATGTGGGTCTTATTAAAGAGAGAGTGCGGTTCAACCTCATAGGTAGACAGGGTTATCGCGTGCCCAGCGGTGTTCCAGACCAGGTTACTTTTAAGATGACGTTGGCCTCCCCCGGTCGTAGAGGAAAGCCCACACCTGTGTCTTGGACGGATTGGCACTGGTGGTTTCCTCGTAGTAAGGGTGATTTCATCAAAAGCTTTGGAGAATCTCGCTTCAACAACTGTGAAGTCTGATTGGTTGCGTAATTCCAAGATCATATGCAAGATAAAACGACAGGTTCTGCACTCTAGGTTGGGCGTGGTATCAGAGGTTGAACAGCGAGAGGTGCGAGCATGAGCATCTCCTGTGGAGTCCATCTTGAGAACATCCTATTGCAAGTTACCAACAGACCATATGGTGGCATACTCCTCAAGAGGACTAGAGTGGCAAATTACTTGTAAGAGGAACTTTGTGGTTGTTCATAGTATGCCCTATATAATCGGTAGGTCAATGTTAATGGATAAAAGATTGATAGCGATATTGCTAATGACTGGCAAAAATGGAATCTTCAAATATTGAAATAACTACTGAAACACACTATAAGTGTCGTGCAAAAATGGCTCTCCAGATATTTGTATGAAAAATAAGTGGTTTAAAACTATATATATCCCTAAGTACCCTAGAGGAAAATCTGGACTATCACCGCGAAAAAGTGAGGGTAGTAGTATTCTTTGTGGTCAGATCTAGGAGCAAAATTCCCCCCCCCCCCCCCACTAACCCCAAGGAAAGGGTCACTCTATGATTTTTTTGCAGGTGGGTTTTAAAGATCGGTTATTGGGAATAGACATATGGAATTTCAAGTGCAATAGATCAACACTTAAACTACCCATGATTGAAACTGAACCTCATGTAAAACGCAAATGCAGAAATGTTGGGTAACAATGGCGGTTATTTGGGGGTATATAGCAAATAAGGGTTTCTATTAAAATAGATGGCCATGAATTTCATGTTGGTTGTTTTAATCAAACAACCTAATTTTAGCAGTTTTGAAACCTAAATTATTTCTTCTACAGGTCAGGATATAGATGAAACTAGTTATGACGCAATTCCAATGGCGGCCATATTGTTATATAAACATTGACTGCTCATGTGTCACCTGAAGTCTTGCATACAACATACATGTTATAGTTAGACTGTGCAATAATGTAATTATAAACTTAGAGTGTAAGTTCATCCATATGATACCCTGAATGTTGAAGTCAAAGAAAACGAAAATGGTGGCCATTTTGGATTTATGCAAATTAGGATAATCGGAATGTATTATTTGACTTCTGGTGGTTGTCCATTAGGCCAAAAAAAAAAATTGGTTTGTCTCAAAGCGGAAGCGCGGTTTGTAAATTTCGCCGAAATTGAAAAAAAGTTATGCGGACATTTTTTTTTTCAAAAAAAAAGTAACTGAACTCCGAATTTTGTTGAAAACTGAAATTGTGAAAAAGCACGATTCACGCAATCTGCGACGCTCGGCGGGAAACTGACTATTTTTACGTTGACGTGAGGGCAGAGACGATACTTACTGGGCACCAGAGTGTTTAAAGTGAAAACCATGATTCTCTATACACTGGATAGGCTATCGCCCGCTTGAACGTGGGAAACCGGAAATTGCACGGCGGCCCTTTTTCTCGACCCAGAACCCGATAGTGCACGTACAAATGAATAGGGAAACTACGGAAAAGGACAGAATTAGGCGATTAATTGCGCGTAGGTCAAGGTTTGAAAATTATTGGATTGATTTTCGAGTATGGGTGGGTAAGTCGAACAATATATGATTCAAAATGTTTTAAAAAGTCTTTAAAAATGCCATATTTCAGGTCAGCTCACCGACACAATAATTCATGCAGTAGTGCTTGACTATACTAGTATTCACACGATATCAGATATTATTTTCCACGCTTTACTAACCCCCCCCCCCCCCGAGCAATGACTTGGTAAGCTCCTAAAGTGATGGACGGGGTACGGGGGAGAAGTGCACTCGTATCTCTTTTTACAGGTTTTAAAGGATTGGGGGTATGCACTTCTATTTTAAAATATACTTAAAGATATTTGGAATATAATTCCTGGGGGGTCTTGAATTTTGGTCGGGGACCATGCTCGTTCCCAAAAAAAGAGCGACTAGGGGTATCAAATTCAGTTGTGATTGTGCCTGGTTCAATGATTAAAAAAATATTAGGAAAAATGTAACCTAAACCATATCAGCAAAATAAACCACCGAGTGTGTATTTTATGCAGTATAGCAAAAGTGTAACCCTTTTTTTTAAAAAAAAAAAAAAAAAAAAAAAAAAAAAAAAAATGTCTTATTTGACTAATTAAAATTAATTCATGCACATTGTTTTTTTTAGAATCCACAAAATAGTGCTAAAGGTGGTTTGAGTTAAAAAGAAGTTTTTTAAATATTTGGGATTAAATTTCATAATTGCAAATATTTCTAAACTTAAAAAATTAGGACTTTTTAATTCCAAAATTCGTCAAAAAAGACTAATCAAGCAAATGGACCAATTGTGTACTTAAATCGTCATGTTTGTGCTTGACAAACTAATTCTAGTCAGTTGGTGGAGTCTAAAGACGTCTTTAATTAGTCAATTCACATTTGACAAATTAACATGAGTTATTAATGTCATTTTAAAAGTGTATATTTAGAGGTAATGAAAATAGTTTGTAATCATGAAAACTAGTTTAAAATTATGGGAAGGATATCTTCCAGCACAACACAACATGTTCCACCATGAAGTACATTATGAATGATTTGCAGACTAAATTTTAATTAGTCAAAAACACATAAATCACTTTTTTTTAATAATTAATATTTAAGTGTATTTAAAGAAGGTATTTAGTCACGTATTGAGAACAGGCCACAAGGGTATAATTTTACTGCAAATTGTCCCCTTATTAAAAAACCCCTGACCAAACTATAGTAGTATAATTCAACAAAACGGGCTCCGTTAGACTCCCGTTAGGGGTTTATTTCACTGAAAATCGGTCATTGTTAGACTTTTAGGGGTCAATTTCGGAACCCCTGGAATGAGAATGTCACCCCCCCCCAAATAGGATAAATCTCGCTTTGAAGAAAGATAATGCACTCACATGGGGTCGTTATTCTGCACAAAATCATTGTTTAAATTAATTTGGAAAAGTAAAATTGGAAGGACCTGAAATTTTGGTTCATTGACTTGGGATTTAGTGACAATGTTTGTGTGATAAATGTAAAAAATCACCAAAGCATCCCTTAGTCCTAATTGTGATCCATTTATACATTGTGAATCCAGCGAAAAGAACTCGCGATTTAAATGCTAATTAATATTCCCATGGAATATTATAGCATTTTATAGCACAGCCTATATAGTCTAAAACTAGTACAGTGGCAATACAAGTGCAACACAGTATTATGTACATGTATAGGCTAACGTGGGGGGGGGGGCGTACCCACCAGTAAATCATCACTAAACGGTCGCAAAACTGGCCTAAATACATTCGTTTACTTCTACTCAAGTTAATTCAGGCAAACGGGCAACATCTTCCATACAAATGCAAAACGTTGATATTTTTTTCAGTTTGACCAGGAAAGTACTGTATAAACGGAAGACATGTATACATCTCATAGAAACCCGTGCAACCGCGTGAATGTTTTGGGTAGAGCAAAAGGGGACGCTGTGCAACTTCCGGTATCTTCAACCGACTCGCTATTCAATCGCGTGAAGACAGCCTACCAGTGTGTAGAGATAAGTGGTGAAAAACAACTCCACCACCAAATAAATGGCAATATACTTCCGGTAAAGTGTTGCAGGCTCGAAACGGGTGAAAACATGGCACTAAAGTGGCTGTTTTGCGTCGCATATTGCAAAACCAAATTGAAGACCCCCATACATTAAATTACATAGTAAAGTTTCAATCGATGTGCAATCCATTGATATATGATATTCCTTGCATAAGATATGCCGCTTCAGTTCAAAATCGAGCATTCAACACAGGTATATTTACGTGCATTTCAATGCGGCACTTTAGTTACTGGTGTGCGGGTCAAGGTCAATGCAACGTCGGTATATTACATGTGCTCGGAAAAGTAACGATGGATACATTGCAGTTATTCTCAAAGTTAAAGTTGCAATCTGCACTATAAACAAAGGGATCTCCACAAAACTGATAAGAACAAAACTCTTAAAGATATTGCAATGAAATCTTGTTTGGGGAAATCCATGTGGGGATCTGAGGCAGGAAATCGGATGTGATACTGCACTTGACGGCAGAATTCGATACCATGGTAGATGTAACAAGCACAGGTGAAAGTTGACGATCATTGGGTGCATGCACATTGTATGTATTGGCGAGCACAAAGAGTTGAAAAGTAAAAAAAAAAAAAATACCGCATACCGCATTACTTTTCACGCCACTCATCAGCTTTGAGACAGCTATTTTTTTTTTGGCCTTATCAAACATCTCATGTTGTAACATTTTTTACCAAAATAATCCTTCTACCAAACAGGGGTATGGCTGAAACCAGTTATGGAGCAACTTGAAATGGCGGCCATTTTGTTATTGCAAATTAGCAGGCTTAAGCTACTACTTTGGAAGGTCTATCATGCAGAAATTATTTAAGTTGAAGAGTCTTAACAAGTTGGTAGAACTCTCGTTTGCCATCTCTATGTACCCAGAGTCAAATATCACCTCGTAGCCATGCACTAAATGCTTTGATCACGTTCTCTGATCCAAGCCATTACAGAGTCTGAAGGGGCTATTAAAACCTGGCGTATTTACCCTTTAACGCCATGCAAGGGGGAGGTGTATACGGATAGCATCGTGGAGGTCAACGGAATATGGTGCAAATAACTAATCTGTAATGGAGAAAGTGACCCAAATGGAGCTTTAATAGAAAAGAACGCTAGGTGGAGTGATTCTACTCAACAAAATTTAGAATTCCACATTGTAATTTCAGCATTTATCCAATTGCATGCATAAACTTTTTAATGGAAATCGAGTTTAGATCGTGCGTTGGCTATGTCTGGTTTGGTTATGAATTAGAAACTCAAAAGAGTATACACGAACATGGGTAGGAGGAATTGGAATCACGGGTTTTTCTAATAGCGATTTACCATTTCTTGAAAATACACTGTTAAAAATGATCTTAAAATAACGGCGTTTTGACTGTTAGCCGGGACTCAAAACGTGCAAATAACTGTAAAAAGTGACTCGAAACGTGTAAATCCAGACTGTAAAAATAAAACGTGGTTTTAACTGTTGTGCTTCCCAGCTGCCAGGCAAATGCGCTGTTAGTTTAATGAACATTTTTCACAGTGTAGCTTGATTATCAAAGTATTGTTGGTTATTAATTTGTTGGGTGACGGTAATATCAAAATACAATTACTCGATTCAGCGCAGGCAGTTTTGCGATCCTAATTCGTAGTTGTATCCCGCGTTCACAGTATATACAGACTATTGTCTTACTCGCTTCAAAATAGGTAAAATGAGTCATTATTCGAAATCATGGTATCAAGTGATCTAAAAAAGCATGGCTTGGGTGGCTTTCTGGAAGTTGGAGCAGTTATGGAGAACCCCATCAATACTAAACCACCAAAGTGAGGCTGTTCAACGCAACGTGGGGTCAAAGTTCTTCTTTATGGATGCGGGTCGGCGTCATCACAAAAAGATATGGAAAGGATATTAAATGAATTCGCCGGCTCTGCTACCGCATAATGCTGAAATCAAACGAACTGGACCACACCATGTCCCCATTTGACACCATAACCAGCACAAAGCCTTGTTGAGTATGTAAAACGTGAGCGCTTAAAGTTCCTTCGGCATATACTCAGCATTTTTTGACAAACAGCGAACTTACGCCCTTTACACAAACATATGGTTTTAGAACGATACCAGGTCGACAACATATATACGTCATTTCTATCAATATATGTGCGTTAACTGTTTGGGATAGTGAAAAATATGTTGCCGACCAGGCCCAAAGTACAACCTTCACAAGGACCGCAACAATTGGAACAATGATAGAAAACCCACCAACTGAACTACCACCATCAGCTGTGGGGGACCTGTCCATCCCCACTGATCCATTCAGAGAGAGACAGCAGATGTTATCAGGGCCATGAAATGAATAAAGCAGCCGGTCTTGATTATGCAGGCAAGAGGAGAAGGGGGAATTGATGTTATCACGAATTTTGCATTTAAGGTTATACAGAATCATCACCCCAAACAGTGAATCACAAATCAGTGGCGATTTCAGATAAGCTTGGTTCACTTGCGTACCGAACGGGGGGTAGGGGGGGGGCAAGTTCGGCTCAAAAAAAGCTGCGACCGAGATGGACCAAATAAAGCATTTTTATCCATCTTGTTCGGAATGTTAACCAATTCAGCTACATTTGGGCAAAATAACTGTAAAATTCGGCACTTTTCGCTCGCTCCGCGCGAATTTTGTCAATTCAGTCTTAATTGGAGCAAACACAGAGACGCTTACGATTTTGCCCCCTCTGGCGGGGAGACCAGGGAATTTGACCCCCGGGTCGACTGCTCGGTTACGCCTGGCTTCTTTTTTTTTATTTTTGGGTCTATGTGCATCCAGTGCAAGCGAATCTAAAAAGGCGCAAGTACGCACTGGCTTGGATGGCTTTCTGGAAGTTGAGCAGTTATGGAGAAGCCCATCCATACCTATAACCACCCAACGTGTTGCGATGTCAAACAAAACTGGTAAACAGTGTCTTCTATGCAGATGCGAGTCATGGGTCATCACACAACTAATATGGAAGAAGCATCTCAGGGAAAAGCATTAGCCACTCTTGCTACCGCCTAATGCTGGACCACATACCAATGTCACCATTTGACACCATGACCAGCACAGGGCCTCTTATTGAGTGTGTGAGAATTGCACAGTGGGCATGTAAATTTAAACGCCAGCTGACGAACCCGACTAAACTGTACGCTCTTTACACACCGCTATGGTAAAAAGGACCAGGGTCGACAGCGGACGTCATTTCTATCATATGTTGCGTTACCTGTTTGTGGATATTGAAAATATGTTGACAACCAGGCCAAATTACAACCTGAGCCCGGGACTACAGCAATTGGAAGAAGCTGTAGTCGCCTGCTCCGAGCCGAAGGCGGATAACTCAGATTGTAATGTTCCCCAGTTACAATCCAGCTTTTGCTCGGTCGACTTGGCCAAATTATATTAAGTATCTTGCCCAGGATACAAACGCATTGACCACCACGGTAGATAATGATCACGAGTACGGCGCTTATATTCCATGGACCAAACGTGCTCTCTAGATTGTCATAATGCATAACTGATATCAATGAAGGGATGACCAAAAAAACATGTGAGGCTGCAGCAAAGCAAAAACAGAGTTCCCTTGAAGCTTTGCCTTACAACTTGTTGAAGTGACAATGTATCTCTTGAAATCGGTGTGATATAAAGTTCTCCATCCTCCGAAATAGGGTATTTTTTTATCACACCATGTCTATGATGTTCACTTACCCTATATACCCTTCCGTCCTTTTACCCCCCCTCTGCACCCCCTCACCTTTTTATTTTTAGATCGATGTGAACTCTTATTGTCAAAACTGTGAAACTACATCTTAGGAAAATATACAGAATTCGTCGGTTCATCACTGCTGAAAGCGGCATCCTTTAGTCAGTGGCTTCTCAGTTTTGTCCCATTTAGTCTATGCAAACTCGCTTTCGTATGGTATATCAGCGAGATGCCTTATCGTAATGTTTTTGGATTTGTCGGCTATTTTGCTACATTTTGATTTTTTGTCTTTTTTGGGTAATATTGACACCTAGCAACCCGAATTTGGTTGTTCCCATTTTTTCGACCACCCGTTTGGCAGCCATCTTGGATTTCAAAATGGCCACTATTTTCAATATATTGGGGTTTCGCCCAGGGGGTATCTCCATTTGGGGGGGCACACAGAAAGGTAAAATGGTGTCCTATACCCATGTAATGGGTGATACTAGGTCGATAGAAACCATTATTTATATTTCTTTGGCGGCATCTTGAATTCAAAATGCCGCCACGTTAATATACTTTGGCCGTGGTAATCTTTGACTTCTGATACGATATAGGCGGTAAAAAAAAACGGTGGCAATACCCAGGTTTTGTGATACTAGGTTCGAAAGAAACGTTTTTTAGTTGTCAACTATTGTTTGGCGTCCATCTTGAATTCAAAATGGTCGACATGTTTACCCCTCTCTTACAATCCTTTTTGCATGGTTTACCAGGGTAGGTTGTTAACCACCCCCTGAGAAATTTGTTATAAGCCCCTATGCTTATGATTTTGATACCAGTGATGGCCATGGTCCCCTCTTTGTCTTGATACCAAAATAAGTATAACATACCTAGTATATTTCATCACAATGACGTCCATTAATCCCGAGTGGCAAAAATTGGCTTGGCAAAATTGGGATTTTCATGCGGTTTTCAGCTCTTGGCAATTCACTAGTTTACATAAACAAAGCGTTTTTGAGTCATACAATTGAAATGAACCCTACATTTTTTCTTGGGTGGCAACCACCCCTGCACCTTCGATTTTGAAGGCATACCCTAACCCTGGTGAAGGTGCTAAGTTCACATAAATTTCGCTAAAATGACTGGAAATGAGAAAATGATAATCTGGAAGCTTTTTACGAAAGCTTTTGTCATTTTAGCGCATCGGAGGAAAGTTCAATAGGGGGTTTTGATCCCCAGACGAGGGTTAATATACTTCGGCCTGTATCTTGAGTTGGAAATAACTCAAGAGGGCTAATAATTGAATTTGACTGTTCCAATTTTGTTCGATCAGCTGTTTGCCGACCATCTTGAATTTCAATATGCCGCTATTTTCATAACATTTCTCCCAATATCTTGGCTTCCAAGCTACATAGGAAGACAAAAAGATAGTAATACTAACGTATATATGTGATACTAAGGTTTCAATGATGCTACTCTCTGGGTTCTAGCTTATTTGTTAGACCACCAAATTGAATTTCAAACTGGTCGCCACTATTATTCAGTATATTTTGCCTTGTATCGTGGCTTGTGAGCTACATAGAAAGCAAAAAGGATGGCAATACCCATGTTTGTAATACCAAGGTAATGTTTTCAAAATTGCCACTTTAATTTGTATAGCCTATAAAGGTAAAGGGGACAGACCTGTGGTTGAAAGTCTGGTGGCTAGTGTACTTAGTTGGATAGAACTTGGAGAGAAGCGTCAAAGTGGTACTAAAAATAATATTTAATCCTTATAACAAGCGACAAATCCACCAACGTTCCCAGGGCATCGTCATGGAGTGTCTTAGTCTTGATTTTAGATGCAGGAGGAAACCGAAGTTCTCAGAGAAAACCTGCGAGGGTGGGTATGGATTGGCAACCAAATTCACGTATCGATAAAATTGGCCAAATTGGTGAAAGGCGAGTCGATGAGCTACTTCACCAATCCGTCTGCTCACTAATACAATTTTATTGCTAGAATTTATAGACCAATGTGTTTAGTGGAAGAATTCACCGGGTGCCATCTTGGCACCCTTTGGTAATTGGGGTTACTGAGGTCACAAGTCACATAAGGGGATTAAATTTCTAAAAGCTTCAATAATGTTATGAAATATTACAAATTCTTCCTCAAAAAAGAGTAAAAAATTTAAATTTAAATAATGGTAGCCTCATAATATATGTTTGAAAAGAGATTTAAAAAAGTACAGTTTGCCATATCTACAAACTACATTTAATACTATGATGTAAATACAGTTTAAGGCCACATCGACAATGGGGTTGTTAGGTTTCAGCCATTTTCATCCCCCAAGACGACATCTTAGATCTAGCAAACTATACCTTTTCGGATCCTTGAGTCAAGATAAATAAATACGTAGAGGCATTTTCAAAATTTGATCCCTGTACAAAAGATATTGTTTATCCTTTGACGTACACATCCTTTTATTAGAAATTGTGCAGACACGTCACCATTGACTTTTGTACTCCTTTGGACTTCAGGAAGATCGTGTGATACTCCGAAACTTTATATACTGAACTTGGAAGATTTAATTCCCTAATGTTAACTGTGACCTCATTAACTCAAATGTCCAAAGGTGTCAAGGTGGCACCCAGTGGATTTTCAAATTAGGCACCCTGGTCTGTCACTTTCAGCAATAAAATTGCATTATAGTACGCAACTTCACGCTTATACTGTGGTCTTCAGTAAGGCTGCCTCCCGACTAACTGTTAGGATCCAAAAATCAGCATAACCTGGAATTTATCATTTATCGAATGAGTTGTGGGGGAATGTGTGTGAAAAATAATTGGTAAAAGTGGAAATTACCAAAAAATACGAAAAACAGACAACTGTATTGAGCAAAACAATGATATGTAATAAAGAAATGAACAAGTAAAACAGGACAACTACAGAAAAGGATTATCCCATAATTAGTGTGCAGACAAAACAGAAGCTGACTCAAAGAAAATATTGGCGAAGAAACGATTACAGATTAATAAGAGTCGGTTAATTTACATGGAAGAATGTTGTGGACCTCAAGAGCAAATTTTTAGTTAGGTGTGACTTAGTAGAGGTGTAATACCAACTTAATAGCAGAAAATGACATCTAAGAAGATGGTCCTGAAATGGACCTTTGTTGTGGTGTTGGAGTAGTTCTAGGCTTCTAACCATATGTTGAGATTAAGAAACTTCTTACTACTATCACGATTGATGAGAGAATATCCATTGTCCAACAGCTGACCAGACAATGTTGATTAAAAGGTAACAGCCCTTTTTGGTTAGTAAAATCTCAAAGTTGAGTAAACCTTACACATTGTAGTTTTTACTCAAGGGGAAATATAATTGTTCCTTTTTTTATCAGTGCAGTCAAACGCTAGTATCAACTTAGTGGAGGGAAATTGTGGAACCCCTAGTATCACAAACATGGGTATTAACACCATTTTAAGCCCGGTCTGTTATTCACAAGTCAAGATACCATCCAAAGTGAATTTACACGTCGGCCATATTGAATTCAAGATAGCCGCCATTCCCGCCAAACGAAATCAGTTTAACTTAAATTTATATAAATACCTCAGTATCACAAACATGGGTATTGCTACCGTTTTTAGCGCTATATGTTATTCAGAAGTCAAAATACGGGCTGAAGTATATTCAATATGGGGGCCATTTTGAATTCAAGATGGCTGCCAAACAAAATTAGCTGCAACTTCAATAAGGCTTTCTTTAGCAACCTTAGTATCACAAACATGGGTAGGCCCCTATTGTCACCGTTTTTAGCGCTGTATGTTATTCTGAAGTCAAGATACAGGATAAAGTATATTCAACATGGTGGCCATTTTGAATTCAAGATGGCCGCCAAACAAAATTAGCTGCAACTTAAAAAAAGGTTTTTGAAACCTTGGTATCACAAACATGTGTATAGAAACCAATTTTACCTTTCTATGTCGCCCACAAACGGAGATATGAGGGAAAATATGTTGAAATAGCGGCCATTTTAAAATCCAAGATGGCTGCCGAACGGCTGGTCGAAAAAAATGGGAACAACCAAATTTGTGTTCCTTGGCCTCAAATTTACCTAAAAAAGACAAAAAATCAAAATGTAGCAAAAAATCCATTAAATAACACAAGGAACCATACTAAGAGAAATAAGAAAGTTACAAACGCTTCAAAACAAGGCTGCCATGGTTATTTTCAAGTGTATTAGACTCCACCCTTCTCCACCCTTGTGGAGAGAACTTCATTGGTTACCTGTAAAAGAGAGAGTTATCTTTAAGGTGCTTTTAAAGGTAATGAATCGCCTTATTCATGCTTACTTGTCCGATCTTCTATCCGGTATGCGTTCTGGAAGGCTGTATACGCCTGAGAATGCCAATTTTCTTTGCGTTTCTCGAACTTGTCATTCAATTGGTCGACACAAAAATTTAAAAAGCCCTGAAAACTCACCTTTTCCTATCTGAATGAACGGTTTAATCATGTTGCCCTGAATCATATTTGTTTGTTAAATGTTTGTTTGAGTTGTGTCTTTTAAGCATTTTAAATGTGTAGGCTGTAAAGCGCTAGATAAATTGGACTAGAGCTTAATAAATGCGTGAATAGTATCGTAAGCATGTAACTTATATTCTCGCTGGTGGTCTAACCTCCTAAAAGTACTAAGTGGATTTCATTTGACTTTTAGTGTTAGCCACTATACATATTACTTTACTAAATAATGAACTCGTTATCTGTAATGCATATTTTGGGACCATAAAAAAAAAAAAAACAAACTCTACACTGTAAACCAAAACTGTCGTTCACACCTGGACTAGGTTAAAAACTGTCAGTATATAGCTAATCCAGCATGCTTGACTAGTTTATTCTAGTCATGTTCTACTTCAACGGTAATCAATGAAGTAGGCTAAGGGACCAACTAGCCAAGCCAATGCTTGATAGGATATAATCCGGTTTTAGACTAGTTTTGTCTAGGTGGCAGCTGGCTTTTTCCGAGCAGAATTAATAAATTTTTATGGAATCGCCGAAAATGCCGCGGCAATTTGCAGGATTCCAGGTGTCAAACAGGGAAGAAGTTAGTCACTTTTCACACATTGTACCGTGGGCACTAAACGGGGGCACATTTGGTGCAGTGGATCAGCGCTCGCTACATAAGCATAAGGTTGTGGGTTCAGAGCCCGTTGTCGCCAGGTGTTGTGCAATTGAGCAAGGCACTTTACCTCGCTTGCCTCTCTCCACCAGGTGTATTAAATGGGACCGGCATATCTGGGAATTGCAAAACAGACTCCCCGGTGCGGGGGAGTGGCGAAACCCCCCAGTAACATTATAGGATGGGAGTCTTGCCCAAAACGCCAATGACAGAGGGGTGGGCACTCCGCATACGGCGCACCATTTACCACCACCGTGACTAGACCATAATACCATAACTACAAGGTAACCTATAAATGATATTTCATAAAAATTTATTACCAAATAACTTGGTTATCAGGGAACGAAGTTATGCTTAAAGTATTGCTGTTTTTTTTTTGGATGATTTTGTGCCCCATATTGCCATTACACTTGGCGATGTGCAGGTCATCAGGTCATGATTAGGCCTCGTCTATGTAGTGCAAATCGAAGTTTATCATCATCATGTTTTGGGAATATATATATTTTTGCAGGTGATATAGCCTTTAGCCTGAGGCTAGCCGGCTAGGGCTACAGTCACTGCCAGAAATTCTCAGACTCAGAATCAGGCAAGAATAGTTGTATTAATTTCCTCTCATTTTAGTCTCGAAATAGGGTAGGATTATCATAGCCTGCAAGCTAGGTCAGTCTAGGCTAGACTCAAGCAAGGATAGTTGCATTAATTTTCCCTCATTGTAGTCTCGAAATAAGGTAGGCTTATAGCCTGCAGGCTAAGCTAGGCTAGGCTAGGCTGATTTCATGTCAAACATCACATGACATTTATAAATGATATGCCCTAATTTATTTTATTATTATATTAATTTATTGTAGATAAATGGATGTAGGCCTAAATGTAGTATTTAGAGAAGAGACAAAAATTGAAGTAAGATGGATTTTAATTTTCTCAAGACTAACCTGAACTCTAGCGAGATTAGATCAGAAAGTTTTAAGACTACAGAATAGGGTGAATGGGTAGGCCTACTCTTACATAGACAAAATGCTTTTAAATATTAATTTCATTTGTACAATTTTATTTTTAGTTGCCAATGTTTCTTAATATAATTTTTGTATATGTGATTATTGTATGTGGCAAATAAAATACTTGATGTTATCTTGCAATTGTAGAAATTGTAAGAGTGAATCATTTGACAAAATATTTTATTCATGGAGTGCACATTCTCTAAAGTGTTTTAGAAGCAGATTGAACCAGTCTGCATGACTAGTTAAAACTAGTCACGTCAAGCATCATAAATGCAATCTAGACAAGCAGCTTAAATGCAAAGTAGACAAGCAGCTTATGCAAGCTAGTCAAGCATGACTGACTAGGCAAAGCCAGTCAAATGGGCACCATTTTGACTAACTTTTAGCCAATCAAAAACTAGTCGAGTGACAAGTATTAACTAGTCAAGCAGACTTGACCGACTAGGCAAAAGCTAGTCGAGTGACTAGCCTTAACTGGTGCATTTCGTGATTCCAGCACCTTCAGTTTTATTCATGGTTCGCTAGATATCCTTGAGAAAAGCTTATTCACCAAATATTCGGTTATCCGATCTTGCGGTTTTGTGTTATGAGCAATTCTTTGTTTCCCACGGTACCATAGGCCACTGTGCTGTAATTTCTGTCCGTTTACGGACAGAAAATACAAAATCGCGAATTTCTTACAAAATACGACCGAATTTTCACGTAATATTTGGTACACATGGATTACTAAGGCTAACGGTTCAGATGATATAAAAATCTCAACTTTTTTCAGGTAAGTCGGGGGAACGAGGTTGTTGATCACGAAATGCCCCTTTAACTGGTATGACTATATAGATAAAAGCTAGTCCAGATGGGCACCATATGGACTAGGTTTTTTTCTAGTCAGGCTTTCCAGTTTAGATTTTCAGTGTATTTTTTATCAAAACGTATGCCTGTCATTATATTGCAGGTATGTTTAACATTAAACCAGTCATCAACTATGGTGATTAAATGTAACTACAACTATACAGCTAAAATAGTAGTAATGTTGTTAATATGAATGTAAAATTTGCCAATTCCTAAAAAATCTGCCAACATACATCTTTTTTTTCTTTTCTCGCTCTTTCCCGCTCTTTTTCGCTTTCTCTCTTCTTTGAGGTTGTATGTACGCATTTAGGGTAATCTCTGCTCGTATGATGAGTTATATGCAACAATAATGACATGTCAAAGCGATGTGCTAAAGTATAGCCAGTATTGATTCATGTAACCGAAAGATAAACACAAATTGGCTTGCAGGTGAAGGGTGAACCATTTTTCTTGCCGGCAAACTGGCAGTTTGAACGCAACAGGAACCAATGTTGTCACCTTCAATATCTCTAAAGACCAGCCTCGCACCTGATGGTCGCAGACGTTATAACTTTGCTAGCGGCATACGATAGAAGTACAGACAAAAAGTTCACATTTTTTGTCACATATTGTGAAAAACTGTAGATAGACTACCTTTACCTATCGGTATACGTTGCTGATTTTCCAATAAATCTTATAGATAGCATGTCAGATTGGATCACTATTGCAAAGTAACAAACAAGATATTTATGGCGCCTTTTAAGTGTTAATACTTCGCACCATCAAATTAATTAATCTTCCCAGTGTTTTTGTGAGAGTGACTATGGGTCTATGAAGTGACCTCAACTTCCCACACCAAAACAACACTTGACATTTTTTTCACGCATATCAATAAATTGTTCATAGTTATTTCAAATATTGGTAAATTAAATACAAATGTATTTGTCGAAATATAAACCTCGAAGGAAGTTAGTGTCCGCACTCAAATCGTTAAATGCCGGATAGGTTTACGAGCGCCAGGTCACGGTGGATATCGTATCATGATTGGCTTCATGTGACAACTAGTAGGGATTACTTTGGATATCATTTTGTTTACATCTAACGAGACATCTACGAGACCGTGGGTATAGGTGCATATCCCAGTGTGCAATCCAGAAAAATTACGTTTAGTGGAGGACTGTAGTGCACAGATCCTATGTGAGTGTGCAAATCTGGATAAATTTGTGAATTTTGGTACACAAGTCTTTATGCATTGAGCATCAAAGAAATTTGAATGAGCACTTGCCACACCCATTTCATGGCCCCCAGCTTGATCTCCCAAGTTAAACAGGTAAATTTTTTTAAAATGTTCCGATTATGTTTGAAAGCACCCCTGAGTTTGTCTGGTTACAAAGGGAATCCAAAAAGGTATAGTTCATACTACCTCTTCTGGGGTAAAACTGCAAAAAAGATGAAAAAAGTCACTTTTAGTTTGTCAAGGGGTCAAAAATTAATAGTTGCTCCATTTTTTTAAAACGTGTTCAAATTGTTGGTTTAGCTCATAGAATGAAATATAGGAATAGTTTTGACGTGTTGATCTAACGTTCCCTGGTTAATTAACCAAAATGTCGAATAAGTCAACAGCTATTGGCAGCTATTGAATTCTATTGACCCGTGACCTATTTTGTGGATAACAGAAACTAAGCATAACAGATAGGCAAACTATTCCTTATTTCAATCCTTAAGCTAGTGAAGCAATTGGACCACATATTAATGATGCAAAGCAACAGTTAATTTTTGACCCATGTTACCAAAATTGACTTTTCACCATTTGACAGTTTTCTTACCCCGTAACGCCTGAACTATTTAACCCTAGGTAGTGTAAACTTACGCTTTTGGAATCCTTGATACCAGACAAACATCATGGTGTGCTATTCAGCACATTCGGAACATTCTAAATCGTTGACCCCTGTATACCTAAAACCCAAGGTGGGTCCATGCCATTAAGGGGGGGGGGGGTGGTAAGTGCTTCCATCAGTTTTATGGATTATCTGTCTAAAGTACTGTGTGCAATATTCCCACAATTTTATCCGGAAGCGCACACTTTTTCGCTACAGTCACTTGCTAGTTTTAACATTGTGTGACATTGTATTAAAATACAATGTCACACATTGTATTAAAATACAATGTCACACATTGTATTAAAATACAATGTCACACATGTATTAAAATACAATGTCACACATGTATTAAAATACAATGTCACACATTGTATTAAAATACAATGTCACACATTGTATTAAAATACAATGTCACACATTGTATAATGGGTGTGAATTGGTGTATAGGCAAGTTAGTCAACTTTATGGTTTATTTTGTTTGATTTAATGTTGTAATAACATATCATTAATGACCGACCATCAGTATGTATGTTATTACATTTTAAACCAACCACAAAAACCAATAAGTTAAATAATAAGCATATACAGGACCTTCACACATCACCACCGTATAACGTTGTATTAACGTCAGTTTTCTACTTGTGTTCACTGGGATACGTATCCAAGACAACGTACTCCACCCTCGTACTCGTACTACTCGTACCCATGATCCGTGCCCACACTACCTGTCGGAATAACCCCCCCACCCCACCCCCAACCCCCAAAAAAGTGATTCTTACTAATAATAATGAAAATCAGAAGCATCAAAGAGCGAAGTGACCTGGGATCCATTCTCGAATCCCCGGGGGTTCTCAGGTTTGGTTTGGGTAGGGACAGTGGCATAACCTGGGGGGGGGGGGGCAGGGGCGCAAGCCCCCCCAACAGAACCCTTGCCCCCCCCCCCGCCAGCCCCCCCCCCCAAAGAACTGATTTTTTTGTACAGTGTCTATGGAGAAGGACCCAAATTTTCCCCCTCAAAAAAAGCCTTGGCACCCCTTCAGCCCCCCCCCCATTGCAAAGGTCTGGTTACGCCACTGGGTAGGGACGTGTCTCCGAGAGTATAGCAGTAGTATATCTATATCAATTTGTGCTGAAAAGGGGACCCATATCTATACCAAAGATTTTTGTCCAAGTTAACACATTTCCTATTTTTTTCCTCAAAATTCCAATCTTTTAACAATTTGGAAAGTTTTGCTACAAATTGAGGAATTTTACTAATTTTCAAAAAAAATGTAATGTTGAAAATGGCATATCGATTTTTATAATAATAATAATAATAATAATAAAATAATTATAATAGTATAATAACAACAACAATAATATTACCTGTAATACTTGACAGTTGCACGGACCTTTGATATCGTTTCGATTGACATTCACGGCAAGAGAAGCTAATGCGCCTAAATTTATAATGAACAGCTAATTATTTTACCTCGTGTTGTGAAATGTCATGGGTACCCAATGGTCGCCAGTACAGGACATGATACATTCGCGATCTACTCAACTACTATCGTATCTAGACCACTCACCATGCCATATTGAAAACCCATTCATCATAAGAATTTCATAATTATACATAGGCTGCCTGGATACTGGTATATCATAATGTTCGCAAAAAAGGTGCAACGTGAGAGATCACACCTTAATCAGTCGGCGTTGATATATTGCTCTGGTTATATTAAGAACTTTCCAGTCACGGATTGGTCAGTAGTGTAGAGGTTTAAGACCATCTGGAGCAAAATAGTGTACTTTGTTATAGAAGTTTAATATTTGGTACACGCTTAATATGGACCATATAACCAAATATATGAAAACGGGACCCCAGCTGGATTTGACCTGTGGCGGCCTTGGTGGCCATTTTTCAGAAAAAATGGCTGCCATTCACATTTCCAATGTGTCATTTCTTGGTTTAACGCTGATATAAAAACCGATCAATTAACAATGTATGCAGCTGAGTGTGCTGTACAATGATTGGAAAGTGAACCATGCGAACATGCAGGGCAGTCCGTACATTATAGAATGTGTGATTCATGGTGGAGATTACCGCGGTACCAACAGTTTGAAAATGGTACCACGTGTAGCTGTTATTTTATTAATTCAATTACAAAATTTGTCTGGGATGTAGACATACTCTCTAAAACACCACTAATATTGAATTTTGACTAAACATAATATCGCGACACAAAATAAAAGTTAAATATATGCCCGCTAGCACTAAAGCTGTGATCTTAGCACTTGCAGTGTTGTACATGTAAAACCTATCTTGTTGCATTTACAACCGTCCTCTGCACCTCTAATTGCTATCTCTACAACTGATGATTTGACACGATACGGCCTCACAACTAGGTGGAAGAGTCATCCATTAAAACGAGTCATCCATTCATCTTCCACTGTGCTTGGAAGTTTAAGGTCCACACAATCTGCTGGATTTAGGCAACCGCTGATGCTTTGATAATTCTTGGACCCATACAATGACGGCCACGTCCTACTTACAAAGATTGAGGCTAGTGCAGCTTGTGTTGGTGGAGGTTTTCCATGCTATGATTTTCTGCGTGAATACCCTTGTCGACTTATTGAACTACAGTCAAGCTGAAAAAGGGAGTCGTGAAAGACAGAAAATCGAATGATTGACCACCAGACTTTCGACCTTATTAGTAATGCGATAATTCATGACACTCTCTTTTTTCCTCATTTAAAAGTGTATTAGCGATTATTGCAATGTATTTTGTGCAATATACAATTGCATACTGCGGTGGCTGATGGCTCATTTCCAGCAGTTCTTCGATCAGTACTACAAGGCTGAAAATTGTACCAAAGAAATTAGTTCTAAGATTAATCCTTTAAAGGGGGATATTTTGATACGAAGTTTTACATTAGTTACAACAAATAAAAATTTTCATTTTGTACGGACACCCATTACAACAAGATGACGGACATCCTCCATAAAAACGGGAATGTTGAAAATGCACGCTCTACAGCACACAAAAATGGTATAGGAAAAATGCACGTAACTCGACGTTGTGAAGTCTTACTCCCAACAGAAGCCTGTTTTGGAATATAGTATCTTTAGAATGGAAATTAACATTGGTTACTTTCTCTTGATACAAAAATATTATACTTTTGTGGAAAATTCAATATAGGTACCTGCAGCTTCCAAAATTTTTATTTTGAAATGTTAATTTCCTACAGGGCTGCAGGTGGGCCTATACTAGGCACTGGTATCTTCATTTACTAAGTATCTGGTAAGGTAGTTGCATTCGACCCTTCTGACCATTCGAGCCAAATTTCAAAAAGCATGAACACTTTCACCATAGGTACCTATGCCAATATTCATAAATATGTTAATACCCAGCCGGTCCAGCTTAATCACCTCGTGCTTATGCACACACCATTGCAGGTTGCCAAAGTATCAGCCCCATTCGAGAGGCAGACGCACGAGAATAAAGTTGCCGAAAAAATAAAAGCGCTCAAAATTGGAGTTAGGGAGCATTTAACCATATTTTGCGTTAATTTTGGACTCGATCAATTTCACGTGAAAACAAATTCAAGATCAAATTAATTTCTCAAAAGTGGACGTTCGACCTTTCGCCGAGCAGAGAGCTTAGGTAGCATTATTAACCACTTAGAACTAGGAGGATTTAAACCTCACGGAATAAAGGCAGACTCAAGTACAGTATACAATACATACACGGAACAAAGAAACGATCAAACAGCAAGCAAGATGATACTGTGATACACGAAAGGTAACTAAGGAAAGAAATTTCGCTTCCAGGAGGTGCTCACTTTCTTTCTTTTCTTTTTATTGTATCGCAAACTGATTGACAGCAGGCCATTTGTCACCCGTCCATCACGGCATGCAACTGAACCCTTTGTGCGGTGTTCGTTAATTGATTTTCTGCATTGATGCTTGTTTTTATGCAGCATCGTTGTGTGGTGTGTTAGAAACTTTAAAACCTTTCAAATCGTATTTATCACTACTTTTGTAACAATGTCTCTATTGAAAGGGAAAAGTAAGCCCAAAATTCGCGAATTCGCTTTGGGTCTTTGCAGTTCGAGGGCCGAGTGGCCAAAGTCGCCCAGTTGGCTACCAAAATCGTAGGTTTGGGCAACATGATTGCACCGCTTTGGCGTGCGTATGTTTATGCACTACTATCCTTTCACTGGGCAACAGGCGCCGTAATTGGCTGAGAGAAAAATGTAATAGACTAGTGTGTGACATCATCCTAATTATAATTTGTGACTGCTCGCGTGGAAGTCTTGTTGTAATGCTGTTGTATGTGAAATCTCTCGTTGCACCAAGCTCAACATTACATTTAATAGAATTGAATGATGGACTCTCATTGGCTAACATGTAATTTATATCTTTCTGTTTTGTGTGGTAGGAGAATATATCCCCGTATTAATGCTTGATGATTACACCAATTATCAGACATATGATTGTAGTGATCTTGTGCATCTGTGGAGAGACGGCTCTGAGTCCGCCCCCCCCCCCATCCCAATCCAATGTATGATTGTTTTGTATCAAACGTTGGGGGGTGGGTGGATGGTTGGACTGCTGTTTATCAATCCAAACCAATGCTTTATATAAGCGCATTTATTCCTATGTTCTTCATGTACAATTAGTGCAAGAAGTTAAATAGCATACTGGTTTGACCTCAAATAATTGCAACAAACATTTTGGTGTTGTTAGACGTAGAAATTGAATAAGATAAAATATCAGAGTAAGGTTTGTACAGGGGGACAATGTAAAGTAGACATGATTGTACGGAAGCTATACCAGCATTTTGGCCTTGTCCTAAGGAGTAAAAGGTATTAATAGTTTGCCCTATCTGTGCCTTATAGTTATAGTTTAGGGTCATTTGAGGTAACATTCTCATAATGCTCCGATTCTATTCAAAATAGTCCCAAATTCGTCATATCGTCCCAACGGACTGGGAATATAATAATTGCACCTTTTACCATTTAGTCCTGTAGTAAGAGGTCAACATGTAAACAATGGTCTACATATCCTATGGTGTCATTAATGCTAACCGATCCTAATTTCATAAATTTCAAATGCAGAGCAAATTGCTTTTCTGTTATAGGATATAACCAGACAAACAATTTGAGACTAGTGTCGTCAAAATCGGAAGCACTCTGAATTACCCCAGGATGATCTTGAACCGTTATAGCCTATACTATAACCCGAAACTATACCACAGATATACCAACTAACCTATTTTTCATCCTCATGAGCGATATAAGTTGGTGTAGTGTTCAAAACAATAGGTTCCCTTGGTGGGCGTTTGGGAATGGCAACTTACGTCAAATTGTTGATTTGTGTTGTGGACCTCATAGAATAGACAGGCCTATCTAGAGCAGGCTAGCACAATTCACATGCATTCTCATATATAAGCTAAGCTTTCATCATTGCGTCTTTACAAAGGCCGTTTGCTTGAACATGGTGGCCTATGGTAAACATAAATAATGTATAAAACAAAGTGAAAAATAAAAAGGACCAAACAAAGTCAAAGTGGTTGGCCTTGGCCTTATCAAAACTGTTGCTGTGTCTTAATCCAATTTCAATAAAATTTGATCTAATCTACTTTAGGCTTTCAACCTTCAAATATCCATGTCTATGATAATTCGTTACCCCCCTGTTTGTTATACGCAATGCTGAAACTATCCATGGTTTAGGTGCGTATCACATCTATTACTTAGTTTTCTTAAATAAAATAAGCGCATTATTTTTTTTCACAAACCGGATATGAAAAAACTCGGAAATATATCCTAAGTTCGTGTTCCACTTTTTGAGCCAGGAGTATTTCGATCTAAATCATGTTTTATGGAGATAATATGACCTCAATTTTGGATAAGAAGCTTTGGCGAATTCTTTAGAAATACTATTTAAACATATTGGATTGACTATCTTTTGTGTTATCATCGCTTTCAATACTAAAGTCTAACTGACTTCACCAACGAGACTATTAACGATATATATCCATATTAAATCTTACGGGTGCGGCTTTTAGGGATAGCGTAATATATGTTTACATTTTTATTGCAATTGACATCGAGTTTTCATCCTCCGTAATTTGTGTGTGCTAGTGCTAAGCTAATTAAATTAAGGGGTTTGTCATAGGGTGGTTGGACTGAGTTAAAAGCATATCTCCCATTTTTTTGAAGAGCGCCCCCAATTTTTCCAAAAAATAAAATTACCTATCGATGGTACAGGTCCCATGAAAGGCAAATAGAATTGATGTGGTTTGTGTCTAAAGGAGGACGAGAAAGCATTCATATTTGGTTGGTATGACATCATTAGTGAAAACTATGATTTTCCATAGCAATAATCCCGGGGGGTGGGGGAATATATCCCCCCAATATTTGATGAGGGGGGATGGTCCCTACAATCATGCCCCCAATGATGTCCGTGCATGTGTTTTTGACCACAAATAACCTCATATTTTATAAACCAAATGTTTAAAAAAATTGTCACTTTTTTCTTTCGCGCGCTTCGCGCAAATGTTGTCATAAATTACAATTATATTTAACAATTTCAGCTTTCTTCAACCCCACCCCATTCCCTTTTCCTTCACCCCATCCCCCCAATGTCAAAAAAATTGACCGACACTGGATTTTTTCAGAGATGTAATGAAATTCCGATGACGTGTAAGCTATTCATGGCACTCACTGAAATCAATAGTTTCACTAATGATTTCCATCTTTTTTGGGCCCTGTTTATGGAATGGAATGCCCTAAATATTTGGAATGGGTTTATCATCTCATTTCCTGGTGACTCTTTAAGCGCGAAAATGTCCTATGCTATGTTGTCGCAACCGAAGGAATTTTTTATTAGACAATGAACTATCGGAGATCTCCGATATAACTACAAACGGCTGCTGGGAAACGGCCTTCCAATTGAAATAGCCGGGAATAGCGCCAATGGTCAACGTCTTAACGGCGCATCCAGTGTTTTTTTTTATAAATTGATTCAGGCAAGCCAAGTTAGAGATCATTTTCTTGAGGTGGTCCTATTTCATCATGGACGGACATAAACTTAACATTTTCAGCTCTGCCTTTAAGTACAATCTGGGATCCCAATTCTAATTACAAAATCGCTTATTTTATGATAAATACGCATTTTTTAGCATTCTCGTTCGCAGGTGTAATTTCCTAGACAATTACCAACATAACTTTGCAAAAATATCAAATTTTGAAAATTGGTGGCGCTTTTCAAAATATGTGTTGTTATTGCTTTAACATTTACGACCTGTTAAATCTCAAAAATGTTTTCACGTTCAGTGCAAGATCCGAGTTTAATCAGCTGATAGTTTCATCGTGGTTGATCAGGCCTGGGATTCCTCTTGGGGACTTGTAGACCTCACAGTCATCTATGATGTGGCTAATTGTTTGTGGCTCTCCACAATCGCAGTTTGGTGAAACTCCACACGGATCTTGTGAAGGAAGTTCGCGTTACGAACTTGCAATCTCTCGCCGTCATCGCGTTGCAAACTCGCCGGCATAGCGTTGCAAACTCGACGCGGTTTGTCAAACTCGACGTTTTATGTCTGCTCTAGCGTGCCATAAGGAAGTGCTTTGTACGGCCAATGCCAGTTCTGAGTCTTTTGAGGTTAAGCCACGCTTTCCTGTCAAGGTTACAGCCTTTGGGCATCCAAGATGGGCTGTCCACAAACTGCTTTAGGTTCAAGGCATTGCGCAGACCATCTGTCATTGATCCAGGATGATCGATTGGGCTACTGTGACTTCTTGGAGGTTTGCAGGAGCTATGCCAGACAAAATTGGAAGATATTCGTTTTTACGAGGGGATCAAAACAAATGCACATGTATGTTTTTTGTATATCTCTGCTACTCTTTGGAAGAGGTCGTTATTTACGACAGGGGGAATGGAGACTTTGAGACAGGAATACGAATTTTCCACCGAGAGGAGGGAACATGGACATTTCATAAACGAGAGATGAGGGCAACATTAGCGTTTAAATGTCATAAAATCAGGGAGGAATGCGACATTTTTATACGGAAGCGAAAACGGAACGAAAAAAACCTTTCGCCAGAAAAAAAGTTGAATTCCTCCATCCACCGGCGTAAATAATGACCGCTCCCCCAATGTTCTTGAAAGATTGACTAAAAAGCTCTGTCGCAAACTCTTATTTACGTTAAGGAATATAATGTAAAAACAACTTTTGCAAATGCTGATTTCTACTTAGCACTAGGTAGTGCATAATACATGGCAATTTTGAATACGTTGAATACTTGGAACTTTCAATGTGTTCTTTTCGTGCAATCAGGGCTTGCCTTCCATTTGAAGTGACTTCAAAACACTTGGAAAAGGATGACACTTCCTAATAAACCTAATTTGATATAAAGGTCTAATATCTTACACAAGCACATAGTGCAAGAAAGATCTTTTTGACCTAAAAAGTTGCAACAGAAACAATTTTTGTGTTATCATACTTCTAAATTGTCACAGAATAATGTGTCAAAAGTCTAGAAAAATCAACAATGGGGAACATGTAAAATATTGAGGGAAAATTTTGTACAAGGGTCAAAGGTAAAACTGATCTAATTGTTTTGAATCCTACACCAACTTATTCATGAGGATAAGAAAAAGGTACAGTTTGCCATATCTATGGGCATTAGTTTCAGGAATATAGGCTAATTTCA
>JAMKCH010085427.1:0-43985 GCA_023653785.1 Ophioderma brevispina
ATATATTTTACTTAGCTTGAAAATGATCAGAAAGTCGTAAACAACAATGGAATGTTTGGCGCCCTCTATAGTCCAAAGTGCTGCCTACTGGGCAGCCGGTTGGGGAGTACCTGTGAAGGTACTCCCGAGGAGTAGCTGCAGTGGTACTCCACTACTGGTGGCTTACATGGGTACCTGTCAGTCACCTAGCAGGCAACTGCAGAGTACACTATAGGATGGGTAATGCTATAGTAAACATAGCTGCTACCCACCCAGTGGCTTGTGTATTCGCAAGTACTTAGTTGTAGATACTGCATCAATAATGCATCAATGGGGTACCCTTGGAGTAGAGCTAGGAGTACACACAGAGTAGCCTAAGCTCTGGGTTACATCGTGAGTAGGAATCTTGCTGTGTAGATATTAGTGCATATATGTTTATTTGAACCTTTACTATTTGACATTATGTATTGCTCCCATGATATGATTATAGCCCATTGAGCCCTGTACATGAACCAATTAACTTCAAACTTCATGGGATACTAGTTATGTCAAGAGTTCACTTCAAGTGTGTCAGATACACATACTGAACAGCACCCAACTTTTAAGTTAATACTGAACAGTACTCAACTTTTTAAGTTAACTGTTGGTCAATCAACTGAAGTAATGATGTCACTTTTGTGAGTTTTGAAAATGCCTCTTTTTGTGTTTGATCTGCGCTCAGTCAGCCGAGAAGTAACGGATGTCTCTGATTTTCACACAACAGTTACCTAACAATCAGAGGAATATTATTAACTAAACTCCCTGCTAGAATTTTTCAGAGTTATTTACAGTGCGCCGAGCGTGACGTGCGTCAACACGGAAGTGAATGCCGATTGACTTGTTGAATAGGTTGGCCTCCCCATTGGTTAATCGCGCATGAGGCTACCCATAGTCTCCGCCCATTTTATGCAGATACTGCGGCGCGTGCGTTGCTGACCTCTGAACAATTCTGGCAGCAACTGTAGTCCTGACTGTGGTGAAGCTCCTACATAAGAAATTAAGAGCAGCTGTGTAGAGGGGGACTTTATGTGCTTTGTTTATCATCTAAACATTCTTGAATGAAGCAAAGCATTCTTCTTTTGTATTTTAATCCCTTAAGGCTACAAATATCTACGTCTGGATGGTACCACAAAGTCAGAAGACCGGGGAGACCTCCTGACTATGTTCAACGCCCCGGGATCGGAGTACTTTGTGTTCCTCCTGAGCACACGTGCAGGCGGTCTAGGCCTTAATCTACAGGCTGCTGATACTGTCATCATCTTTGACAGCGATTGGAATCCGCATCAGGTAATAGAGCTGCCACTTCATAATTTTTTTTTTAATATACTAGGGTTAAGGAACAGCAACTATGAAGTCCTTCCCATCATGCACAGGGACAATAGGAATTGGTCCAAAATAAAGTTGTAAAATATAAAAATATGATCATCAACAACAACCAAATCAAATGATTTTTTAATATCAATTAACATTAGCACGTTAAGATGTGTTGCTAACATTCGTTTGCTAATCTTACATGCAAATTTAATTTGGCTTTTTTTTTTCAGCTGAGAGATATGCACTAGGGGAATGGCTTTATAGCTGCTGCTGGGTTAACACTTCCTTGGTCCAATGGCAGCCATTTAAAAAAAATGGTGCTTTTTGAATGATTCTATAATAGCTGCCACGTGTTGACTTTTTATTGACTTGTCGCTATTAATTTCTCTCAATTGCTTTTTTAAATATTTTTGTTCAAATGTATAAGATTATTACTCACAAATTTGTTTTTGAAGAAAAATGCAAATAAAATACAAAAAAATAATCAATATGAGCAAGTGGTATGAGTATTTCAATGTCAATTATATAATTTTTTTTCTATAAAATACTAACTGGAAATCTTATGCATTGTGTATGTGTTATCCACTGCAATTTCTGGTTCAGCTGGAAACCCTTCTAATTCACCTGTTTGCTGTCAAGCCATCCACGTGTTAATGTCGTCATCAAATAGCGTACACAAAAGAATAGGCGCTTCAACTTCCTTGGACCAGCCGCAATTGGTCCCCATCTTGATTTTCAAAGAACTTGGCATATCAACAAGTTCGGTTTGGGGGTTGGATTCAGAAATTTAGATTCACTGTAATAGAGGTGTGTTTTGTGTAAAACACTGCACCATTATGGTGTCCAAGCCCGATGGACCTGGCTAGTTTCGATGGGTGTATGCTAAACTGAACCTGTCCGAGGTCGATGCCAGGATTTATGTACATGTTTTCTAATTGGCTCGGTGGACCATAGGGCCAGCACATATCATTAATGACGTCATCACATTTTGTTTGATCCAAGATTGTCGGATGTTCAATGGGGGACTATTGAACATGGGTACGCCTCTGTGTTGCGGGTCCACGGAGAAGGGGTAGGGCGGTTAATGGGCTCCGGTCAAGGGGTTCTTCCAAGGCAAGCCGCTCAGGGGTGGCGCTGCATGGCAAAAGTAAGGGGTCCAGGGGAAGATAATTGGACCCCTAGCTCCACCTTTAGCTGAAAACAAGGGTTCCAAACCAGAAAACAGGGGTCCAAATGTGATTAAATAAGTGTAAAATGTTGGTTCTCGAACCATGGCATAACTTCCTGTAGCTCCACGTCCATGATCAGAAGTGTACTAATCACTCCATTAATGGGGCAGTTGTGAAGTGCACCTTTAGTTTAATTCCAATCTTAGCCAAAAAGGCCCTATCTCGACTTGTCACCAATCTCCCAAATATTTGACAAACAAAATCAAAAGGAACTCAAAATCAAACAGAAACACGGTGCAAGCAAAGAAGAAGGGCAACAAATTTACTAACTTTTATCCCCAATACAGTCTTCCTCTAAATAATATGCTTACAAGACTACAACGTAAAGACAATTTTTAATATATTTCAAAGTTTGGCCCTCTCTCATCTTACTCCAATGTTCCAACCATTGTGAAGGCAACGTACACAACGGTTCACACGGGCATCATGTACTACACTTGTGTGTAGAAACTAGTAATCCTAGACTAGAATACATCACCAGAAAATGCTTTTTTATTTTGAGAACTTAATTGGAAATGCCACTATCAGCAGAAAACATATTCGCTACTACCACTTAGAGGGTTGCAATTTGAAAGCTTTAAAAGGATATAATTCTTGAGGAATTCTGTTTCACTTAATGTCCGTCGGCCTTTTAGACTCCCTAGCCTCATGGGCATGGCAAGCGCCATGAGCAGACTCCTTAGCATGTCATGAATGTGTTTCAGAAATGGTTTGCTTTTGCCGATTGGTTAGCTGTGTTTAATGGCAAGATTTTTTAGGGTCAGCAAATGATTTTTTATGATTGGCCATCGGCAACATCAAGGGCATTTATGATGAATCAACTTGTGGTTTGGATATCTTGCCAGGTATGGCCGCGACAAAGATAGCTGAGAAATGCCCTTTAAAAATATTAAGGTTAGTGAATCGGGACACATTTTTGGTCCCCGCCGACAAGTTTCGGACGGGACTATAAATGATGCAGCGTCCCCTTTATTCGTCCGTCCGTTCGTCCGTTGTCCGTTCGTGATAAAATTGTTAACCCATGTGGTATACAAGTTTATCTGGAGTTCCGTAAGGGCGACATGATGTACCTTTGGTGGAAAGAAGCGTGTGGGTGAGTTTCTTGACCTATTAGATTTTTGTGCTTAAAATATGCTAATAAGTAATCTAATTTGCATATTTATGAAATGTTCCCTCCAAGGCCTGTTTACAGTTTCTGGAGTTTCCGTAAGGCTATAATGATGTACTTGGTGAAGAACGGGCGAAAGAGTTTTTTTGACCTGATTACAGTTGTGGCGATTTGCGGGCAAATTGAGTAGTAAATGAGCTAATTAATCTGCACAATCATCGTAATTGCCAATGTTTTTGACGCTGTACATTGGATACTCAAATTCCCTGCGCTGCATGACAGCTTATCATAGGGCACATCTGTTATTGCAATTTGAAAGTATGTGATATATCGCCAGCGGCTTAAAGTATCCTGAGCTAATTAAATATGCGTAATTGCTGTATCTCTGAAACGTACATCGGAAAGACAAAATTCCTCGCTCCAGGAACTACTATGTAGGGAGGGGTGGGGTGTTGGGAGGGGTGGGGTGTTGGGGAGGGGTGGGTGTTGGGAGGGGGTTCGTGTTTGTGGAGGGGGGTTGGTTTGCGGGGTGTTGGGGAGGGGGGGGTGGTGATTTGTGGGGTGTTGGGGAGGGGGTGGTGTTGCAGGGTGTTTTAGGGTGGATGTTGCGTTGTTTTGGGGAGGGGTGGTGATTTTGCAGGGTGTTTGGGGATGAGATGGGGTGTTTCGGGTTTTGGGAGGGGTGGGGTCTGTAGTGGCATTTATCGCATGTTAGTGATCGCGACATTCGGCGGGACATATTGACGCATCGCGTAAATACGCTTTCGCCTTGTTATCTACGGTAAAAAGTAAAATTGGAGGTTTCAATTCCCCACATAGTAAACGGGACGTGTGGTGCCTGCGTCCAGTTTGAATTTGTTTGGACCTCCCAACCCCCTCTGCTTGTGAAATTTAGTGCGTCCATAATTAGCCAATTTTCCAAAAGTCGGCGTCCTGACGCAGAAACGCGAAAAACGCGACCCCTTCAAGCCGCTGGCTGCTATTTGGTTTCCGAGGTGGGTAGCTTGGCTATTCCGCGGCACGTTAGCGGGGCGACTTCGGGTCGCCGCTCTAACACGCCACCGGCCGCTGGCTCGCCTGGTTCGCCCTAGGGATGCCTAGCGTGGTTACGTTTCCGGTGTCTTCGGGCGCTTCGACCGCGACCACGGTTGCCATTACTTCGGGGTGTTACGACTAAACCCGGGGAGTTGCTCGGTGTCCCGTGGGGGGGATGCCGCCAAAGGGTTTTGTTGACTTTCACTCACTACACCGGCGCCTGGCTAGCCATGCAGTGCCGCCGCACGCTGTACTGGGCCCTTCAGGGCCTGGCGTGGCGAGTGTTGATCCGCCGGTATTGCGCCCCGACCGCAATGCCCCATCCTTACTCGGTCGTCTCAGGCCTCTTACGCGGGTACGCCTGCAACGGTTTTTTTTTTTTTTGTTACGGGTGCCAGATATCCTCACCTGTTCCTGCGTCGGGTCCTCCTATGGCGGTGTACGCCGGTGGGTCACCCTCTGCTGGCGTTCCTGCGGGGCAGCCATCGTTGGGCCTGAATGCTTGCGGGACACGTATCCCGCCGCAGCCAACTCTTAACAGTTACGCTGCGTCCCCGTACGTGGCTTAACCCACCCCGGACGGGCTCGCAGGAGACCCACCGGGCTATAGCCCACCGCGCCTCCGCCCCGCTGCCCACCGAAGGCACCAGGTGCTGTCGGTGCTGCTTCTGACCCTCTTTCAATGTGGGTCGGTTGCACCGCTGCTGCAGCGGATCGTCACTCTTCTGGGTGGCGACCATGCTGGGTGGTTGTACAGCCTTGTACCTGTGCCCTGTGGCATGTTCTGTGTACCCGTCCCAGTACCCCTCGGCTAACGTTCCTGGGACTTGGGTGTCGTCCCCACCCTTCTCGGCCTGTACCCTCGTCAGGGCCGGGTTGGGTGCAGTCGAGCTTCGTGGCTTCTGCTGCCCAGCCTATGCCATTTGGCTTGGTCCCTTCGGGGGGCCTAGTACCGCTGCCCAGGTGGCGGTACCTGGCCCACCGCCTCCATCTGCTTCTGCCGCACCGTCCTCATCAGGACTCTTACCTGCCACAGACCTCCGACGTTCGGAGCCACGCTAGTGAGGGAGACTCTGACTCCGAGAGACCTCACATGGGTTATGGATCTTCGCAGTCGTCTCGGTCCGCAGCAACTTCGGAGCAGGAGGAGGTGGACTCTCTTCCCGCGGCCCCCTCCGGGCTGCGTAGGGCGGCTGAAAGAGTTCTTGGCCTTCTTGCGCGCCGTACGTCGTGCGGAGGAGGACAACTCAATCTGGGCTTCCCCTCCTCCCTCCGGAACGCGTCCAGGCGTTGACACTCCCGGCGGACCCGTGGTCTGTTGTGGAAGCGTTCCGGGAGGTTCCTCAAAAGCTCTTTTCGTACCCGGTGAAATCTTTTGCCAGGTCGTTGAGGCTTTCCGAAGGATATTTTAACTCCTTCCTGTGGACTCCGACCATAGATCGGGACCTAGCGGCCCAAGATTGCCGACGGGCAAGGCTGTCCCGACTGGATTCTCCCCCCTTCTGGGAGACAGTTGCGACACCTAGACCTGGCGGGACTCTGGCATACGGCTATGGGCTTATTTCGAATGGTCCTCGCCCCGACACTCAGGTCTTCGTTTGGCGAGGTGTAGCTGCCTCCCCGGAGGCCTCTGACGCCTTTACCGTCCTAGCCTCGCTAGTGACGCGGCAGACAGAGGCTTCGATGTCGTTGGCGCGTCGCCTCAACTTCCTTGACCGATAACGCCTGTTTTTAACTCTACGTCTCCCTGACTCTGATCTAGCATCAGAGGTTCTCCAAGACCAAGCCGGAGTCATGGGACGTCCTCTTCGGGGGTTCGTTCAGTGATTCCATGCTGGCCGCGCAGAACCGTAGAGTCAGAACAGGCGCTCAAGGAGGCTCAGGCGAAGATCCTCCTCAGGGAGAATCTTTGGCTACGAGAAGAAGAAGTGCTCTCGCTCCTCTTCTTCTAGTTGTGCCGCCAAGCAGGCGAAGCCGACACCAGCTCAGCAAACCAAGAAGCCCGCAGCTCCGGCACCTTCTTCCTCAGAAGCCCGGGGCCAAGGCAAAGGCTCATCCCCCTCCCAAAAGCAATGCGCCTGGGAAGGGGAAGCAAGCCTCAGTCCGAGGGCACGGCGGCCGCGGGGGTCTCTCCCGCGGGGAGCCCTCCACCCCGGTGGGGGGCCGCTTAAGTTCTTACTTGCGGGAATGGCCAGCCATATCTCCCGCACCTTGGTGCTGAGCGTGGTGGAGCGGCGGGTATCGAATAGAATTCCCGCGACACCCCCGGCGACTTCCCGGCCGAGACCCACTCCCGTCTTCCGGGGGAGCCGAAGAACCAGATTCTTCTGGCAGAGGTCTCTGCCCTTTTTGGCGAATCTGCCATCTCCCCCGTCGACCCCCCGTTCGTCAAGGGGTTTTGGTCGACGTTCTTCTTGGCTCCCCAAGAAGACGCGGGTATATGGCTCCCATCCGAACTTGATAAAGCCACTGAATCAGTTCATCACGTCCTCGAAGAAGTTCAGGATTGAAACCCTAGCTTCGATCCTGCGCTGTCCATTGAAGGGATCTGCGTCTTCTTAGACCGAACGACGCCCTACCCTTACCCGTCCCAGTCGCACATCGGACCGTCGCTGGCTCAAGATTTCAAATCCAGGGCAACGTACGAGTGGCCGTTGTCTCCCCTCTCGGACTCTCCACCTCTCCCAGGGTCTTTACGTTGTGACCCGGGAAGTGTGCGCCTTCCTCAGGCGTAGGGGGGTCAACCTCTGCATGTATCTGGACGACTGGTTATAGTACGTCAGCCACTTTGAAAAAGGGCTCTAGTTTTCGAGTTAGGGTAGGTGGTCGAGTAGAAAAATGCCAATGGTACCAGGTGTTAGGGACATATGTGTGGATCATCACCTGGGTGGATGTAGAAATCAGAAGTGGTGCAATTATTTCTTATGGGCCAAAAATGGTCAAAATTGACCCAAATTAGGTAAAAATCATAGAATGGTGATTTATTTATTCTGACTTCATATTGAAATGTATTACTAATAAAATTCCCCCACTATATAGCTGTAGATTCAAGAAAAATTTGATTGTTGGAATCTGGGGTTAATTTTGACCCCAGAAAGGACCAAAAAGGGGTCAAAATTGACCCAAATAAGGTAAAAATCATAGAATGGTGATTCCAACTTCATATTAATGTAATAGTTTTTAATTTTCTCCACTATATTGCTGTAGATTCAAGACAAATTTTAATGTTGGAATCTGGGGTTATTTTTTACCCCAGAAAGGCCCAAAAAGGGTAAAAATTGACCCAAATTAGGTAAAAATCATAGAATGGTGATTCCAACTTCATATTAATGTAATAGTTTTTAATTTTCCCCACTATATTGCTGTATATTCAAGACGAATTTGAATGTTGGAATCTGGGGTTATTTTTTACCCCAGAAAGGCCCAAAAAGGGGTCAAAATTGACCCAAATTAGGTAAAAATCATAGAATGGTGATTTATTTATTTTGACTTCATATTGAAATGTACTATTTAATTCCCCTACTACAGACTGTCCCAATAAAAACTATACAATCAAACTAAAAATTATGAAAAATATTAACTGTGCATTTTTGCCAGATATTTTGACTTTGTTTAGACAAGATCCTAAGCTAAATCCTCGCTTTTATTCCATTCAATTTGATGGACCCTAAGCGGAAGAATTGTCAGTTGAACACAAAGGATAAAATACCACTTGGGCCAGTTCACCTGAAGGTTCAAGACACTAAAGGTATAAGGCGTGTAGCATCATTGTGGGATTAAATCCTTTTCAAACAAAAGAATATTGTACAGATCAGAGTGAATGTATTATCAAGTATTGAACTAATCAATATATAATATTTTTCAGTGAAAGCACCAGAAATTATTATGTTGTGGGCGAAATGAAGGACTCACTCTCAGGGGGACAATAATCATGAAATTCTTGGAAATTTGGGGATTTTAACTGCTGAAACTAATGTAACAGTCTACTAGTCTGTTGAGGGACAAATGTGTGGACAACGCTCTAATGTGGTGGGACAATTTACCCTTCCCTATTCCCCACTGCCTCCAAGATGCCAGGGAGGAATATGATGAAGAAATCAGTGTTCAACAAAGAGCATGAAAGGATGGTTGTGTTCAAAGGTCTCAGTTTGCTTTAAACAAGGGTGTTTTTATGGTTCTACCTTCTGCTGAAACCTGGAGTAAAGTTGAGACATCAACACTGTTTGGAATTGAATTTCGTAATGCTACATGTATTTATTAGCAATTGCGACATTATAAAGTTATAAATTATGTTATATCACAAGAAGCAGCACTTTATACCTACTTTTTATTTTAATTTTCAATATGGAATGTCTTGAAAATGATTTTCAATGGTAACTTTGTTAATATCAGGATAGCCGAAACTGGCCCAACAGGTTTTTCAACTGTCTCGGATAATTAGCCATAACTCCTGAACCAGACCCCCAAATTACACCAACTAAAAATCTCATGAAAGTTGGAACACTCCTAAAAAAGAATCAGTGAAACTCCAGTTAATATGAACTTAAATTTTTGGTCAAAAAAAATAATCTTTGACACAAATATGGTAAAAATCATAAAATGGTGATGTATTTATTCCATCTTAATTTTAAAATGTAATAGTATATAGTTTATTTGCCCATAGCTGTAGATTGATGAATTTGAATGTCAACCCCAGATATGGCCAAAAGGTTAAACAAAATGACTTAAAATGGATAAAAACAAGGAAATTTGTATTTGGTATGCATATGTTTCAATATTAAGGCAGTAATTTCAACCTTTATTCACTTTTATCAGTAGTGACATCCAAAATTTTAAACTTTGGATAATAATGGTCAAATTACACCTAATTTGGTCAAAATATATTGACCAATTAATGCATGGTTTACATATCTGCAGTCTTGCTCTGTTAAAATTGGTAATAATTCACAATATCAGGCTTGTAACCAGGGGAGGGGCGGTGGAGGCTGACGCAGTGACGCTCCCATTCCATAAAGTCCCACAACCCCTAAAAGGCCAAAAATAGATTTTGCGAGCGAAAATATGTAGGTAAAAGTCCACTTTTGCCAGATTTGCCCCCTTTGTAATTTTGGGGGACCAAACTTGCCTCTTTGTAATTTTTTGGGGAAGTCCCCTTTAGAAAAAAATTGCCCCTCTCCTAATTTAGTGTTCCTTTTACTGACATTCGCAATGAAAAACTTTGAAAAGGGATCAAAATGGTCCAACCCAAATTAGTCAAAATTTAACCCAATATGCCACAATTTCAGTCTTTTTTCCTGAAACTAGGTAAAAACAATCCAGTAGGAGAGAAACAGTTGGTCTGTCAGAATGAACGCTATCCTAAAATGTTGTTAAATCTGATCTCTTGGTTTATTTCTGCCCTGAAATTATCACAACTATTTTACTATTATGGTTAAGTATAATATGAAAGTCTGTTGTCTCCAGAGCAACTAAGATTGCCTTCTACAGGCCTGTGTGGAAAACATCTTACTGTATGGTGCAGAAACATTGACAATGAAGGGGGAGCTGCAGAAAAAAAAAAAAAAAAAAAAAAAAACAAGGAAATTTGTATTTGGTATGCATATGTTTCAATATTAAGGCAGTAATTTCAATAATCAATTGCCAATTTAAAACCTTTATTCACTTTTATCAGTAGTGACATCCAAAATTTTAAACTTTGGATAATAATGGTCAAATTACACCAATTTGGTCAAAATATATTGACCAATTAATGCATGGTTTACATATCTGCAGTCTTGCTCTGTTAAAATTGGTAATAATTCACAATATCAGGCTTGTAACCAGGGGAGGGGCGGTGGAGGCTGACGCAGTGACGCTCCCATTCCATAAAGTCCCACAACCCCTAAAAGGCCAAAAATGTTGTTAAATCTGATCTCTTGGTTTATTTCTGCCCTGAAATTATCACAACTATTTTACTATTATGGTTAAGTATAATATGAAAGTCTGTTGTCTCCAGAGCAACTAAGATTGCCTTCTACAGGCCTGTGTGGAAAACATCTTACTGTATGGTGCAGAAACATTGACAATGAAGGGGGAGCTGCAGGACTTTTTAAGTGGCACTTATACCAGGCAACTCATGCCAGTTGAAAATATCTCTTGGAGAAAATATCCTACCGAATGTCGGATCTATGTTGAAATACCCCCTATTACCACAATTGTGGCACAGAATAGAGCACAGTTCGGTGGGCATTCGGGACTTTCAAGTCAATGACCAGATTATATCAGACCTTTATTCTGTGGCGTCTTCCGTGTCCAAGTAGAGATAGCAGATCACTTACCTACTCTGATATGCTATGCAGCAGAGATACCAGCTTTACTTTGAAGTGGGAGCAGCAATACATAATAAAGACGTTTTGCAAAGACGTACGCCACAGATTTCGACAAAAGTCAAAAGATGATGATGATATTGTCCACCTTTGCCAACTAACATGGCAATCGTTTCGTCAATTGATGCAAATCTATGTGGTTGCCAGCTGACAAAAAGTGCAAACATTTGTCTATTCCAGTTGCTTTTCAAAAGATTAACTTCCATAGTATAATTGCCCAATTGAAAGATTTTAATTCACACTCTTTTGGGGTCTATTTGACCTCTTTTTGGCCCTTTATAGGGTCAATTTTGGAGTCAAATTGATTAAAGTTTAACTCTCTAAGGCCAAGTAAAAAACACAGTTGATCGTCCCCGCCTGCTCCGATTTTGGACGCCGCACCAATTTTGTTATTTCTTATTTTTAAAAAAAAACAACACCACCACCAAAAAGAAGGCTTAAAAGGGGGAAAATGAAGTTAAAAAAAATATCGGAGCACTATTGAACTCTCATACCTATTTTAAAGAGTATCCTTCATTTTGTTGAGCAATTTCTTCAACCTTCTTACATAATACTATTTCCACAACGCGAACGCAATCTTCAAATATATCATGGTGGCCATCTTAGACATGGCGGCCATCTTTGAAAAAAAAAATAATAAAGGCCCCCTCACCAACTTTTTTTCAAAAGTCTGACCGATCAACTGTTTTATTTTTTTACTTGGCCTTAAATAGCCTCAGTGAAACTCCAGTTAATATGAACTTAAATTTTTGGTCAAAAAAAATAATCTTTGACACAAATATGGTAAAAATCATAAAATGGTGATGTATTTATTCCATCTTAATTTTAAAATGTAATAGTATATAGTTTATTTGCCCATAGCTGTAGATTGATGAATTTGAATGTCAACCCCAGATATGGCCAAAAGGTTAAACAAAATGACTTAAAATGGATAAAAACAAGGAAATTTGTATTTGGTATGCATATGTTTCAATATTAAGGCAGTAATTTCAACCTTTATTCACTTTTATCAGTAGTGACATCCAAAATTTTAAACTTTGGATAATAATGGTCAAATTACACCTAATTTGGTCAAAATATATTGACCAATTAATGCATGGTTTACATATCTGCAGTCTTGCTCTGTTAAAATTGGTAATAATTCACAATATCAGGCTTGTAACCAGGGGAGGGCGGTGGAGGCTGACGCAGTGACGCTCCCATTCCATAAAGTCCCACAACCCCTAAAAGGCCAAAAATAGATTTTGCGAGCGAAAATATGTAGGTAAAAGTCCACTTTTGCCAGATTTGCCCCCTTTGTAATTTTGGGGGACCAAACTTGCCTCTTTGTAATTTTTTGGGGAAGTCCCCTTTAGAAAAAAATTGCCCCTCTCCTAATTTAGTGTTCCTTTTACTGACATTCGCAATGAAAAACTTTGAAAAGGGATCAAAATGGTCCAACCCAAATTAGTCAAAATTTAACCCAATATGCCACAATTTCAGTCTTTTTTCCTGAAACTAGGTAAAAACAATCCAGTAGGAGAGAAACAGTTGGTCTGTCAGAATGAACGCTATCCTAAAATGTTGTTAAATCTGATCTCTTGGTTTATTTCTGCCCTGAAATTATCACAACTATTTTACTATTATGGTTAAGTATAATATGAAAGTCTGTTGTCTCCAGAGCAACTAAGATTGCCTTCTACAGGCCTGTGTGGAAAACATCTTACTGTATGGTGCAGAAACATTGACAATGAAGGGGGAGCTGCAGAAAAAAAAAAAAAAAAAAAAAAAAACAAGGAAATTTGTATTTGGTATGCATATGTTTCAATATTAAGGCAGTAATTTCAATAATCAATTGCCAATTTAAACCTTTATTCACTTTTATCAGTAGTGACATCCAAAATTTTAAACTTTGGATAATAATGGTCAAATTACACCAATTTGGTCAAAATATATTGACCAATTAATGCATGGTTTACATATCTGCAGTCTTGCTCTGTTAAAATTGGTAATAATTCACAATATCAGGCTTGTAACCAGGGGAGGGCGGTGGAGGCTGACGCAGTGACGCTCCCATTCCATAAAGTCCCACAACCCCTAAAAGGCCAAAAATGTTGTTAAATCTGATCTCTTGGTTTATTTCTGCCCTGAAATTATCACAACTATTTTACTATTATGGTTAAGTATAATATGAAAGTCTGTTGTCTCCAGAGCAACTAAGATTGCCTTCTACAGGCCTGTGTGGAAAACATCTTACTGTATGGTGCAGAAACATTGACAATGAAGGGGGAGCTGCAGGACTTTTTAAGTGGCACTTATACCAGGCAACTCATGCCAGTTGAAAATATCTCTTGGAGAAAATATCCTACCGAATGTCGGATCTATGTTGAAATACCCCCTATTACCACAATTGTGGCACAGAATAGAGCACAGTTCGGTGGGCATTCGGGACTTTCAAGTCAATGACCAGATTATATCAGACCTTTATTCTGTGGCGTCTTCCGTGTCCAAGTAGAGATAGCAGATCACTTACCTACTCTGATATGCTATGCAGCAGAGATACCAGCTTTACTTTGAAGTGGGAGCAGCAATACATAATAAAGACGTTTTGCAAAGACGTACGCCACAGATTTCGACAAAAGTCAAAAGATGATGATGATATTGTCCACCTTTGCCAACTAACATGGCAATCGTTTCGTCAATTGATGCAAATCTATGTGGTTGCCAGCTGACAAAAAGTGCAAACATTTGTCTATTCCAGTTGCTTTTCAAAAGATTAACTTCCATAGTATAATTGCCCAATTGAAAGATTTTAATTCACACTCTTTTGGGGTCTATTTGACCTCTTTTTGGCCCTTTATAGGGTCAATTTTGGAGTCAAATTGATTAAAGTTTAACTCTCTAAGGCCAAGTAAAAAACACAGTTGATCGTCCCCGCCTGCTCCGATTTTGGACGCCGCACCAATTTTGTTATTTCTTATTTTTAAAAAAAAACAACACCACCACCAAAAAGAAGGCTTAAAAGGGGGAAAATGAAGTTAAAAAAAATATCGGAGCACTATTGAACTCTCATACCTATTTTAAAGAGTATCCTTCATTTTGTTGAGCAATTTCTTCAACCTTCTTACATAATACTATTTCCACAACGCGAACGCAATCTTCAAATATATCATGGTGGCCATCTTAGACATGGCGGCCATCTTTGAAAAAAAAAATAATAAAGGCCCCCTCACCAACTTTTTTTCAAAAGTCTGACCGATCAACTGTTTTATTTTTTTACTTGGCCTTAAATAGCCTCGTCCCCGGGATCAACAGATTTTACAGGAAGTGATCAGAATATATTGGTGTCTGTGGAAACGAAAGGTACTATTTACTCTGTGAAATCGTAGGACTTAAAATATTTAACTTAGATATTATTAGATATAACTTAGATAGATCTTATTATTTATACAGTATTCTAGGAGGCTTTATAAATCACGTTTTTAGCCCTCATATCATAACTGGTTGAAATGAAACGGGCAAGATATTTAACAGATGGGTATTGGAGTCAGGCAATTTAATCAAGATGAAACTATTACATTGGGGTGTATCTTGACCCAAAATTTCAAAATTTAGTTTATTATCTACTACCAAAATATTAATAGAAATGAGGTTTCATTTTAGAAGGCTTAAAATGCATATAAGTGGAATGATTACCTTGCCATTCTGAACTTTCACTGACTCATATTTTGGGGCAATTTTGAACTTTTTTGCCTTTTCTGTGTCAATTTTGATCCCAGATAGATTCCAACATTCAAATTCTTCTTGGATCTACTGCTATAGAGTGGAGAAAATGAAATACTACTGCATTTTAATATAAAGTTGTTATAAGTACATCACCATTCTATGATTTTTACCTTATTTGGGTCAATTTTAAGCCCTTTTCACCCTTTCTGGAGTAAATTTTGACCCTAGATTCCAACATTCCATTTCTTCTGGAATCTCCTGCTATAGAGATGGAATAAATACATCACCATTCTATGATTTTTACCTCATTTGGGTCAATTTTGATCCTTTTTGGCCCTTTCTGGGGAAAAAAATAACCCCAGATTCCAACATTCAAATTCTTCTTGAATCTTCAGCTATATAGTGGGGAAAATTAAATACTATTACATTAATATGAAGTTGGAATCACCATTCTATGATTTTTACCTTATTTGGGTCAATTTTGACCCCTTTTGGTCCTTTCTGGGGTCAAAAATAACCCAAGATTCCAACATTCAAATTCTTCTTGAATCTACAGCTATATAGTGGGGAAAATTAAATACAATTACATTAATATGAAGTTGGAATCACCATTCTATGATTTTTACCTAATCTGGGCCAATTTTGACCCCTTTTGGTCCTTTCTGGGGTAAAAAAAACCCAGATTCCAACATTCAAATTCTTCTTGAATCTACAGATATATAGTGGGGAAAATTAAATACTATTACATTAATATGAAGTTGGAATCGCCATTCTATGATTTTTGCCTAATTTGGGTCAATTTTGACCTTTTTTTGGCCCATAAAAAAAAATTGCACCACTTCTGATTTCTACATCCACCCAGGCGATGATCCCCACAAATGTACCTAACATGTGGTAGCAATGAAATTTTTCTACTCTTCCACCTACCCCTTGGTGCCCAAAACTGGTCCAGGCTGACGTACTATTAATCTACGGCCCGTCGCAGGCGACATCCGAGATGGTCAGTCGTACCATCAAGGTCGTGCAGAGGCTGGGCTTCATTGTCAACTTTGACAAATCGAGCCTAACCCCGAGCCGACGGCCGAGCGGGTGGAAGTTGTCATTCGAACCGCGACTTCCATGGCCTTGCTCAGTCAGGCCCCCGCTCGAGACTGGCTTCACCTTCTGGGCTTGATGGCCAGTCTCGTCGATCTTGTCCCATATTGTCGCTTCCACATGAGGATGCTTCAACTGCACCTCAGGCGACATTAGAGGCCGATCAAGCACCCAGACTCCCGTCCGACCCCCGTAAACACGGAGATCCGGGAGCACCTGGCATGGTGGTCTCACCGCCCCAACCTGACTCGGGGAATTTCTTTCCCCGCGCCTCCTGTCGATATAGTCATCACGACGGACGCGTCGAAGTTGGGTTGGGGAGGGTTTACCCTAGACCTCAGTACCTCGGGACGTGGTCCCAGACCGAGGCATGCGCCAATGTCAATCGCCTCGAATTGTGGGCAGTAGAACGAACTCTTGCTCACTTCGAGGCGATGGTGACCAACTCCAGTGTCCTGGTACAGACGGACAACTCCACCGTGGTGGCCTACATCAACAAGCAGGGCGGGACTCGGTCCCGGTCCCTGTGTCGCGATGAGATGCGTATCATAGCGTGGTGTCAAGACCGGGCCATCACGCTGTCCGCAGTCCATATTCCGGGGGCCGTCATTTTCCTTGCCGACGATCTGTCTTGCGGCAGGATGACGGCCTCGGAATGGATACTGAACAGAGACGTCGTAGCTAAAATGGTATTTTGGGGCATTCCACTTCTCAGAAGGGAAATGCATATATTTCAGTCGACATTGGAAAGGAAATCAGGCCTCATTTATATGATTTATAAAACATAATGTGTTTTTGACTAGTTTCATCGAAAACGGAATTATATTAACCATAACAATGATTAAATAATATAGTTGTACACACATGCGTTAGTTAAAATAGCGCTAGGATATTAACTGTTATGCAATACCGCCGGCATGTTTGCGTCCTACATGCATAGGAAATACACATTATGAAAGCGTCATGTCTGAAGGTGTATGACGCTACTGTGCCGTTCGTATCGCATAGCACGTATACATATCTCATATACACAAGCGCAAATTTCAAATAGCACGTGGTCAGAGAAAATGTTATAATCCAATTTTATGATTAGTATATTTCCATTTTTTCATGAAACCACTCGATATGTGTTCAATAATTATTTTATAGCTTATTATTCTTAGTACAGGTTCTCCTTTAAGGTAAGACCATCAGCTTTCTTCGCATCGACAGATTATGCTTAAATTATGAAGAAATATTGGTAATAATGAAAGGAAAATACATAACAAATCTTACTCAATTTGTATGATATCCTTACTTTACTAGGATTTGCAAGCTCAAGACAGAGCCCATCGTATTGGCCAAAAGAATGAGGTGAGAGTCCTGCGTTTGATGACCGTGCAGAGTGTGGAAGAGAAGATCTTGGCAGCTGCCAAGCACAAACTCAATGTAGACAGCAAAGTCATCCAGGCTGGTCTGTTTGACCAAAAGTCCACTGGAGCTGAGAGACGAACGCTGTTAATGACACTGCTCGAGAAAGACGAAGATCAGGAAGAGGTATGATAAAGAATGTAGTATAGAGCAAATTATTTCATCTTACTGTCTGAGGTAGAATTTTTGGAGAGATTTTAGAATAAAGTGCAAACAATTAACCCAGCCCTAATTCTGTCCTGATAATCCAACCCTAATATTTTAATGGTGATGCCACCCACCTCCAACTCGCAAGGAAATTCAAAACTTAATCCTTACCCAAGAGCTTCTTAATTTAACACAGTTGTTTGACCCCGTGCAAATTGTCTCTCTTATTTTTAGAGCAATTTTAAGCAATGGCGACACAATTTTTACAACTGATATAAGTAGGGAAATGCAAGAGCTATTACCGCCTGAAAAAATCAGAAAAAATCCAAGGTGGATTCTTGCCATATAGGCCTACAAAGGTAATGATTTGTATGTTATAGCGCCCTCTATCTGCCTATTCCCCATAGAAAGACTTGCAAAAACTAGATTTTTATGAAAAATCATATTTGCCCGCAATGAAATTTCAAAAAAATTACACCGGATGTACTTAGTGGAATAAATAATCCAAATTAGTTGTCAAAAGTGTGTCGCCGTTGATATTTTTTGTTTTATTCTCGTTTTATCATAATAAATGAGACTTTCAAACAGCTGTGCTAACACATTCTTGACATCTCTTATTCTAAATAGTCGGCTAAAAAGTACTCCATGGTTACTTGAATGGTACTTCATATGTACTCCTTTGAAGAATTTGGCTTTGTATTCCAATTCACATTTGTGTGCTTATCCAAAATAGGAAGAGAATGATGTGCCTGATGATGAAACCATCAACCAGATGATTGCCCGCACAGAGGAGGAATTTGAGGCCTACCAGCGCATGGACATTGAGCGTCGACGCGAGGAGGCTCGGAATCCCAACCGCAAACCCCGGCTGATGGAAATGGACGAACTGCCAGCATGGCTTGTCAAGGATGACGTGGAGGTGGAACGCTTGACCTTTGAGGAGGAGGAGGAGAAGCTGTTTGGACGAGGGTCAAGACAGAGGAAAGATGTGAATTACAGTGATTCTCTGACTGAGAAGGAATGGATGAAGGTGGGTGCCTTGTGTGCACGTTTTGGTACTGAATATCTAATCTTACTGTACTGAGATAAAGTAGCTGACACGTAAGGTGCTGATGAAAATAGGTCAGGGTTTTTATCGTGGGTGTGGACTGGCCAAAATTGGACCCATCCCCCCCCCCCTTGACATCTGTCCCCATTTTTTTTGCCAGAGCTTGTCCCCGTCTGTGTTGTGTCCCCGCTTAACTTCTAGACAGAGGCTAAAGAAAAACAAAGTAAATGGATGTAAATTTAGCAAAATGATTTTATTACACAAAAAGTTTGTACTAGAAAATGTATCCCATCTTTAATGAAAGTCCCCGATACATGTCAAGCTTCTTTCAATTAAGCAATAATCAAAATAGATTACGGCAATACAGACACAAACCGAAACCGATTTAGGCGCTTTCATGTGCGGCTGTCGTGGTTGTGGTGTTCCCATAACCCACATACAACCTCGTCCTCATCTGTTATACAAAAAAACAGAAATAACTCTTACAGTTGCTTTGATTCTTCAGCTCCAATGGTTTTTCGAATAAGAAAATATTGCTTGACAACATATAAAAATATAATTTTTCGTCAAGATTTTGCTTTTACGTGTTAAACCAATGGCGACGTCTAAAATTGGGATATCTTGGCCGCCCTCCCCTGCATCAGACCATGTCCATGAAATATCTCCCACCCTAAAAAATTAGAGATAAAACCCTTAGCTAGGTAGTGTTTTGGTTGGATTGGCTGATAGCTAGTTGTTATCACTGATTTGTACCCAACTGTTGAACAGAACTGGCCTTGGGCAAATATTAGACCCTCTGTAGCACTTTCAATACCTTCACTTAAATGAGAGCTAGTCCAGACAGCAGTAGAATCTAGTATAGACGGATGTTGCTTCATGTGCAATCAGTAAAAGCAGTTTGAGTAATGTGTCAGTTTTGGACAGGGGCGGCGCCAGAGGAAAATCATAGGAGGGGCGAAACATTACACAATTAAATCATATAGGTAAAAAAACACAATTTATTGCTTGAAACACCTGTTCGTCCTAAATTTGAAACTCTCAGGGGGGCCACCCCCACCGCCCCTGATTTTGGAGAGTAGTATTGACTAACAACCCTCTCCTTGTGTGGAAACACTCACAAAGTTGGTAACATTTTCCAGCACTTGCTAAACAAAAATTTGAGGGGTCAGTGCAACAAAGACTTACCTCCAATGGCTTTTATGCTGAAAGTTTTTTATCGCTCGCACGCACGCTCACTCACTGAATCAATGGATCTATTGAGATAAGTTCTTGTTGCACTAACCTCGCAAACTGATTATACTCTTATCTCTAGGCTGTGGAGGAGGGTAATCTTGAAGAAGTGGAAGAGATGAAAAAACTCAAGAAGCCACGTACTAAACGCAAGCGCATCATCATCGAAGACCTTGATGATGATATAGACGAGCCGAAGAAGCCTAAAAAGAGGCGTGGGCGGCCGCCGGTGGCGAAACCAACGCCCAATCCGCCTAAGCTAACCAAGCATATGATGATGCTGATTGATACCATGGCATCCTACAAAGACAAGTAAGTTCAATTAATCAACTATAGTAATAAGTATTTTTTAATATGCGGATCAAATGTGAGCTATATCCCACCAGATATTAATGGGTCAATGAACAGGAAAAAAATGTGTTCAACTGTTGGGTCTTACGAAGCACTCTAATGCAGCAATCAAATTGTTTACTACTGCTCGGAGCTTTTTGACTAAATAAGGACAAAGAAAATGGAGAGGAGATATAAACAATAAAAACAAAACATGTTTGCACAGGATATGAGAGGATAAATGCCCATCTGTAGATCACGGTACCGTATCCAGGAATCTATGAAATGGTTTCTTTTTCCAACTACAGTACTGGTAGACCACTTTCACATCCATTCCTGACTCTACCTCCTCGCAAGGAACTGCCTGATTACTACGAGTTGATCCGCAAGCCCATGGACTTCAAGAAACTGAGGGACAGAGTAAGAACTCACCGATACCGCTCACTAGATGATCTGGAGTACGATGTTATGCTCATGTATCAGAATGCACAGACGTACAATTTGGAAGGATCACAGGTGAGCCGGTGTAAATTAGTGTTTATTCAAAAACATTGGTGATTATAAAATGCATTAAGGGAAATTGCAACCATCGTTTATTTTAAAGGGCCATTCAGGGTTCTGGTGACCATTATAACCTCTCCTGTTTTGCCTGTGTTTCTACACTAGACCACAAAATACAAAAATCCACTTGATTCTGACACTCCGTTTTAACATGAGTATTTTAGGTCGTCTGATGTAATCGGAAGACCTTATGGCAGCATGATTCATCGTATGTCCGTGTGTCCGTGTGTTAAACTGTTAGTATACACTTTCAGTAAAAAGTTTGTCTAGCTTTTTAAGTACAGTGATGGATCAAGTTCATACTTGGTATGGTCAAAAGTTATTCATGGGTCATTTTGGGTCATATCTTGAAAATGTGGTATATGCTTTTTGTTTAATTAGCTTTTTGTTTAAAATGTTTAGCTTTTTAGCAGTGATGGATCAAGTTCATACATGGTATGCCTATACATTGAGACAAAGGGCCTTATGTGGGTAACAGATGAGGTCAAAGGTCATTCACGGGTCACTTAGGCCCATATCTTGTGCATGTTCACTTGGGTCACTATATTGCTCTACACTTCTTCTTTGACCACATAATCGGACAACCTATTTGGGACCGCTGTCCCTATTTTTGTATAATTTAGTTCCTACAGGCCACATTTAATGGAAAATCGTTAGGGTTTCTTAATGAAGAGATTGCTGCCTTATTTGTTAGGAATATTTGTTGATTGTGGACTAGTGTTGCTATGTGGTATTAAACAGTAGAAATTCTCCCTATATGCTTGTGTTGCACAGCAGCCAACAACGTCCTGCTGAGCTATTGTTATGACTGTCATTGTTCAAATAGTTTCTTCAACAGACTTTAGTAGACCTCTGTGGAAATTTGATATCCGGGTTTAATGTTTTAGAACAAAAATATGTGACGGGTTAGAAGTTTTCTGCTTAACGGTTTCAGTTGGTATAAATGGAACCATTTTAGACAAAAAAATTCCTACACAGCCTTCGATTTTTCTTGGGAAATCCAAAGTAAATGTCTGTGTTTTCAAATGGCAGCAGTGCATGAGCTGATGTTGGTGTAATCCATGCACAGTGGGACGTTGCCGGCTGCTGTGCTTGTGTTGTGTGTTTTCTTCTAAGTTTCTACAATGGATATAACAGATGGCTTCTCCAAATAATTTGGAAATCCATTAAAAAAAAAACACTGACTGATATAAAATTAACTTTATCATACTCATTTGAATGGATTTTCTGTGCTGATATTGATTATGGCCATGAAAATGCATAATTTTGAAATATTAAAAAACCACATCTCAAGGCCAAGAGGCTTAGGGCAAAAAGGCCCCATCTGCAATAGCTGTTAGATTTGGTAGATATAACACTTAATAAGAACACAACTGACATATGGCAGCTATTGCAGATGGGGTCACCTTGCACTAAACCCTCTATGCATACTGGACTACCGGTACCACAATAACAAAACAACATCAGTTGTAGCCAAATTAGCAATAAACTTAAAAAGGTGTAATTTCTTCAGGATTGTCTTTTGCACTAGGTTAAATTTAACATTCCATTTTGCCACAGTGGCAAGTACAACTTATGTTTCAATAACCACGTCCAACAGATCTATGAAGATTCCATAGTGCTCCAGTCGGTGTTCACCAATTCCCGAGAGTGTCTTGAACAGACTGGCAAGCTGCCTCACGAGTTGGAGGATGAGTCGTCTTCGTCTTCAAGCAGCGATGACGATGACTCCAAGGATGGAAGCTCGGACTCTGAATGTAAGGATACTGACCGGTGCTCTGCTTTGAAATCTGAACGCACTTCAGTGCTGCATCAGTTGTGATTGCATTGCCTCCCGTCAACACTGAAAGTTGAACGAGCAGCGTAGCGGTTCAATATCAAAATTGTTCTGTACATCCATGTATGCCGTTGCTTTTACCAGCAGATTTAGGTTTTGCACTGAAGTGGGTTAAGATGAGAGATGCCAGAAATGTGGCATAATACATTTAACCGTATTTATGTGAACATGGCTTTTTATTAAAAGTCCTGTTCTTGTGATGTCACAAATTTTGTTGAGTTATTAAGTTATGAATACCAAGGTCTTCATTCACTAAAAATGGCAAATAATTTATGGCAAATACATACTCATCCAGATATTTCACAAGGCATGAAGCATTCCATCACTGTGGGGAAAAAGGGTTATTTCCACATTAATTCAGTTTTGGGCATTGACCCTAACCCCAAAAGTCCATTAAAAGCAGACTCAGAGATTTCAAAATATATTTGTGTATTAATTAAAAATAGTTAACTAAAATTAAAGATAGTCACCCAAACTGCCCAATTCCCAAGTTTAAAGGTCCATGGACACGGCTGAGTAGACATTTTCTTAATTTCTTACATTTTCGTACCTCAACAGTATCCTGATCATATCGCAACACAGATTTTTAAAAGTGAACATCGGGAAAGTGTTAAATTTCAAGGATAAATATACCCAAACTGACAGGGCCTTCTCCTGTTTTCGCGAAAGCGTATCAAGATGCTGGAGTTGGATTTGACCCTGTTAATGACGTCAGAGTAACAAGTTGTAAACAAAGCTCACACGTGGACTAACCGCACCGCACACTCCAGATATCTCTCCTTGTCGGTTTCTTTGACTGGGAACTTGAATAAAGCTATTCTGTTCTGATTCTCCTTGTCGGTACGGTCGCCGCTGGTGCAGCCGTCGACAATACAGCACATTATTATCGTAATTTTAACTTAGGCGCCAAATCAAGAAAAATTATGCCATATGATACAACACGTACGACTGTCAACTGTACGTATGCAAGAAAACTGGGCCACGCGCACGTCCGTTCCAAGATGACAGTGACGCGTTACGCGTATCGCGTATTTGTTACTCGGGCGTCACTTCCGGGTCATCGCTGCCAGCGCGATAATCACTTTCGTTTTGGAATTTCCTTTGAAAGCTTGTCCAAAACACATGTTATTAAGCCCAATTTTTATCAAATATACGGTTTCTCAATTACTGCTTCATGCAGATCTTACATTGATACCAATACATACTATGAATGAAACCATTTTTTGGTGGTATTATAAGTATGTTTAAAGCATGTCCATGGACCTTTAAGATGTTTCCACTTGGATGTAGTAAACCATTATGCGTAGCATAATAGTACCATAGGATACTGTGTATAATAAAATTGTGGATCCAACATGCTATTGCAAAGTTGTGATATTTAGTTATTAGAAGGTGAACAAGCATTATGTATTTGGAAAAAATGTGATTGAGGGTGGCATTTTTTGAAACCTCTGAGTTGACATTTAAAGGCACACATATTTTAAGGTCAATATAAAGGGGTGGAATCATCGACTGAGTAATGGGCCCACCCCCACCAGCAGTTTCTTTGATTTGATGCGCTTGGGAGATCAATACCCCTTGTGGTCACAGTGATATGAAGTGAAATAAGGTGTGATCCCCAAAATATGACCCATGCAATATTTGGCAGAGGCCAAATTGAGCCGCTTGGGTGTGAAGCCGGCTATGTAGTCACCCCCTACATGCCAAGGCTAACTTGGCCTCTTTACCTCAACAAAATGCTGATAAAAATGCTTAACAACAGGAAATGGCAAGAAAGAGTAAATTAGTTTAAAAACTGACCAATTTGAATTTTTTTAATGTTGACTCTGATAATCCTCAGCTAGAGTTTTATCTGTGTGTTTACATAGTGTGCACTGAAGCATGTGGGATCAGTCATTTGCTTTTGGGTAATTCCATGCCAATTCAACAAATCGAGTACACCATCACCTCATGGATTTCTTTCTTTTTTGGTGTAATTGAAAGAGCTTCATGGAGAAACTGAAAGTCTGAAAATTGGAGCTCTGTACCTCTTTTCGTTTCCACGCTACACAAACAGCAATGTTAAATTTTTTGTGGGGGGTTCACCTAAAACATGTACCGGTGTGAAATTCATATTAAGATGGCCATAATAAAGAAACTACAACCCCTCAGCTCCTTTCAAACTTGGCAGTCTGGATAACCTTTTGCTGCAGATTGCAAATTGTGAACAGAAAAATGCACTTGCCCAATTTAAAATAACAGGGGGTCAAAAATGGCTCCAGAAACCACCTCGGACCATACTTTGGGGGTGTGGGGTCCATAATCAAAAAGTAAAAGTGATATAACTTCCAAATTTGGGCTGGAGATAGCTAATCTTAAAACTACCCTTGTGTTCAATCTTATACTTATACCAGCTTCGTTGGAAAGATATAGCTGTCGTCAAAAAGTAGAAATTCCAATTTGACCTTGACTTGCCCCCTAAAAACCAATGTCGACATTATGCCCCAAATTCTGCTTGAAATATGTTTGAGGAGAGTCCTTGCTTAATATTTGGGCAAGTTCATTGTGGGTGTCTAAGTGTCTTCGATAATTAACTGTCTTCAAAAACCGCTACTCATGTAATTATTCAGTTTGAAGAATTCCCATTGAAACACAACATGAAACTGAACTTTGCAAACTAGTGTATTAACTTGCACAGTTCACTTTTTACTATATACTTCAATTAGAATCAATTTTTTTTTTTTTAAAGTATTATAAATTCCTTACCAAACAGACACCAAGCTGAAATTTGGTCCATACCTATATCAGGTGCTAATAAAAGGTGATGAATTTATTTAAAATTTCATTGTTGAATTCTATCGTGAACCAGGTCCAACTTGGATTCAAAGCTTAAACGGCACTGAATACCCAGGTTGGCAAGTTTCAATGAATTCTGTGTACATTTCAATGGGAACTTTGTCTGATATTAGTTGAAAGTTTAAGATTCTTGAAGCCTTTTACCTAATAGGGCAGTTAGACACATGTTGAAACTTTTGCACACACTTCAGCAGGGCCCCTCTTAACCATATTCAAGCAGAATTTGGTGAATGTCTGACATTGATTTGTAGGGGGGTCAAGTCAGGGTTAAATTGGACATTTTGCTTTTTGCGACAGCTATATCCCCCCTTTGCCTTCCAATAAAGCTGACAAATTTATAAGATTGTACACAGGTAGTATTCAAGATAGCTTTCACACCCAAATTTGGAAGTATATCATCTTTTACTTTTTGACTTATGGGCCCCAAGTATGGTCAAGTGGTTTTTTGGGCCTTTTTGACCCCCTTTTTTTATTTAAATTGGGGCAAGGTGCATTTTTTTCTGCAACATATTTGCAATCTGCAGCAAAGGTTATCCAGAATGCCAGTTTGAAGGATCTGAGGGGTGGTATTCTTTACTTATGGCCCTCTGAATATTGAATTTCACACCGGTACATGTTTTTTGAGTGACCCCTCACATTGAAAATTGCTGTAGCGGAAAACGAAAGAGGTACGCGTACCAAATTTTCAGGATTTTAGTTTCTCATGAATATCTTTCAATATCACCAAAAAAGAAGTAAATCCATGAGGTGATTGTGTACTCTCTTTTGTTGAATTGGCATGGATGACCCTTTGACGCTTCTGTCTTTCTTGTCTCCTTCTTGACGCCTGCATGGGTTTTTTGTTGTTGTGTTTTTTTTGGTAAACCCTCTTAGCATGTTTGCTTTATCTAGGTGAACGTGATAGTATTTGTGGATATTATTCAGTTATCGCACCGTAAACAAACTTTCCTCAATAGCTGTGTAGATGCAAAAAAAGGCCTTGGAAATGCGGAAACTTTTTACTACGCAAGAAGGCAGTAGAAAATGGATGAATACATATTAAAGTAGATTTTGCACTCTATCTCTTAGTGAGAGTAGGGTAACATGGGCACAAACACGATTCAAACCTGCCGTTATTTCTCATTCTGGCACTTGCCATCTGGATGCAGAGTGCAAAAGTGGGGTTGTGAAAGGCAGCTTGAGTGTGTTCCTTGTATTCCAACAATGGAGGTTGATCTTGGAGGGAAATTGTCAATTTTGTCTATTTGCTGTTTAGGTTATGTTTTTAAGGATAAAGGGTGGGTTTTTGATAGTGATAGGGTTGGTGTCAGAATTAAGGGTAAGGTTTTAGGATAGCTGAATGAGGCAATGTGGGAAGACAGTGGTCAAAGGTGGATTGGCACTAACATTTCCCTCAATCTGGCTTCATAGTATTCCACTAGTCGTTGCATAACATTAACATTGGCTTGCTTTTTTGTCCCTTCTCCTTTAGTCCTCTTTCTTTAGATAACCTCCACTAGAAGTTGCTTTTGTAGTTGATGTATTTTTCTCATGATTTTGTGTGCATTTTTTAACCTTGTTATTTTTCCCCCAGTCTTGCACTCAAATCCGATTTTTAACCCTTGATATGAGTGTGCATTACCTGACATTCCAGACTGGTATTAATCCAAGACAAAAAAATTTTCCCTCCACTCCCAGCTCGCTCATCCTCAGTGAAAGTAAAAATCAAGATCAACAAAGAGGACAAGGAGGGCAAAGATAAAGGCAAGGGCAAGAAACCGATCAAGCGAGGGCGTCCTGCACGCAAAGCGGTAGTCAGTGACGACGATGACAACTCAGACGAGGAAGAAAAGCAAAAGAAAGATAGCAATTCAGTGAGTGAAAGTTCCCTTGATAACGAGGGGAGTGTGGTTGTAGAAGTAGATGTGTATTTTGGGTTTTGATTCCAGATGTTGAATTGGAACCGTCCTGTCCAAATAAATTAATTTTGTATTGTTTTTAAACAAAAGGACCTCCTTCTTTCACATGCAAAATGGTTACCCATATATGCACACACATATATAGGGTTGATACTTGGATTGTAGAGCAAATTTCCTGTATACCTTTTTGCACTGTAGGTTTGGGAGAGTTCAGGAACTCTTAAAAAGATTGCTTATGAGTAGGAATTGGCCTAAATAGGATGGCCCCACATACATGCCAAGTTTATTAACTTTTTCCCAGTGAGGTGGTAGGTGAGAGGTATTAACCCAACTATATTTGCTTCATTTTTTGCACCATATCTTTCATCGCTCAATTTTCATTTTTCATTGTACCAATTTATTTTATAATTATGTTGCAATCCGATCCGGCCAGACCAAAGGCAGGAACTGTGAAATTGAGACAAAGGGAGGAAAAACAGTAACATAGCAATATATGCATTATAAATGCCTGTAACTGAGCAACCAAATACTCTATGGTTGTGGGGTTTCCAGTAATAGTACGATTTAATTTGCTGGGCTAAGTTGTAATGGTTACGAACTCAATTTCCAAAGTTGCTGCCTTTGATCTGAGCAGATCAGATTGTGTCAGATTTTGTTATGTGAATGCAGAAGGTCATAAATGCAATAGCTGCCATGTGATACATCTGCGTGATGCCATGTATTACTGCTTGAAATGCCCCTAATATTAACAGGAAAGGTTTAATTATCATTATGTTGAAATCTTTAGCTGTTTCCCAGTGACCATTATGCATTCAACACATCTGTTTGAGATACAATGCAAACAGGCACTTTTAAGATGTTGCAATTATGTCATACCATGACTCGCATTGTAAGACTAACAGATTTGTAAAAATTGCCAAATGTTAGGCAACCAAAAAAAAAAAAAAAAAAAAGATTGTGTCAGATTTTGTTATGTGAATGCAGAAGGTCATAAATGCAATAGCTGCCATGTGATACATCTGTGTGATGCCATGTATTAGGATTAATAATATCTTTCCTTGAGTCAGTGGCTCTTGAAATGGTACTTCAGGCAACTATTAAGAACCATTTCAAGAGCCACTTACCAAAGACTTGGCATAATAGTATATTTTATGGGAATTTCTGACAAATGGCAGCTATTACACTTATGATCTTTGTGCATTCATATGACGATTTGCGGTATTATTGATCTGTTGGTTATCATTACATCTTACATTTATCTCTTCAGCAGATGTTCTCTTCCACACTGCTTGAAATGCCCCTAATATTAACAGGAAAGGTTTAATTATCATTATGTTGAAATCTTTAGCTGTTTCCCAGTGACCATTATGCATTCAACACATCTGTTTGAGATACAATGCAAACAGGCACTTTTAAGATGTTGCAATTATGTCATACCATGACTCGCATTGTAAGACTAACAGATTTGTAAAAATTGCCAAATGTTAGGCAACCGATGAGACTTCAAAGCAATTTCAGCAGGTTGGAGGTAGTTGGTCTTTTATTTGGTCAGGCTTTGATTTATGGACCACTTGCATTATGACAGGAATAAATCGAATTACTGAAAACTAGAAAGGAAGTAAGCTTCCAGACTGCCGATTACTCCCTCTTGTGCGCTTGCTCTCTCTAAAACTTTGTTTTCTTCTCTCTTGTTTTTGAATCTCAAATAACGTGAATGTTTTGGGCATGAGTTGCTGGAGACAGCCAGATCCTCACAATGAAACTCTCTGTGCTGTTGGAAAGCAACTGTTAGCCTTTGTTCATATTTCATTTGGTTTGTACCTTAATATCTGCATCCATAGTTTTATTCATTGCAGTATGTTACAAAATTTGTACCATACTGGCTTTTATTTGTCTTTAATAACTTATTTTGTGTATTTTTTTTCTATCCAGGATTCATCTGATAGTGATAGCAACGAGACAGCAGACTCTTCCCGAAACTCATCACGCGTTGCGTCACCAGCCCCTGGCCATAAGAAGCGTTAAACACAACCTTGTGTAGGAGTATAATTGGCCTACAATGTTTATGTTTTCTGTTGTGCATAATAGGATGTACGCATGAGGGACAGAAAAATGTGGCTTTGTAATCAAAAGTGATTCTGTCGGGGAAAATAGAAGCGATAGCTGGACTGAATTTGAAAAGTGTTTAGTTGAGATGAAGAACAGGAGAGAGCAGATGATGATTTTTAATTGAAGTTAAAAAGAACTGCTTTTGAAGTCGGACAAGAAGACACAGAGTAATTTACGCTATGATTTAGGCCCAGAGTGTTTGTGCTTCTTATTGGAAGAGCTTCAAGCTCAACTTCTTGTCTCCCTAGCACAGGGTTTCGTGTACATAGACGGCTCGATCATTTATTCCAAAAAATGTAACTAAGTGGAAGACAAGCATTTAACTTGTATTATATGAAAGATAATTGTCATAGAACTACTTGTAAGCTTAAAAAATTTCAAAATGCAACAAAACTAGCAAATTAATGAAAATTTGGCTGAAAATCCAAGATGGCGGCCATGAGCGTATTGTTTTTCAGGTGCTTACAAAAATTGTCATCAAAAGAAAATTAAGTAGAAGACAAGCCATTGAAAGATAATGGATAAGGAACACTTTAAGACTAAAAAAATTGAAGATAAAATTTGTCTTTGGTTTGAAAATCCACAAAATCTAGGAAAATTGGTCAAAAATCCAAATGGCGGATATGCAATAAATGATCAGGGCCGTACCCTGTGCTAGAAACCAACAGTAAAACCTGAACTATTTTCATTGGCACTTAGCCAGCGTCACTTTTGATAATACAAGTCGCAAAGGACTTGAGTCGTTTGTTTTATTTGGTCAGGGGTCAGTAAAATAGTTTAATTTTCTAATATCTTGGATCTGAAGTTTTTCTCTCGTCTGAATATGTTCAGGAGAGACCATGCGATGACTATTTCATATGTCTGTATGTGTTTGTGTACGTGTGTGCCATTTTGGTTTTGTTAAATGTTTCTTACTCAAAGAGTTAAAACCAGATTATTATCAAACTTGGTCAGAAAGAAACTGACCCAAGCTTCATCACAATTTGGCATTAGAGATGATATTCTAAAAAAAATGATCACACACTGCCAGGCTCCGATAATTTTTTCTGGCAGCTTGCCCGATCGGGAAATCCCAGGTCAAATAGCATTTGCCCGAACCTTGCCCGAACTTGGCCTACTTTTTAAAATATCTACATATATTACATCTCAAATTTTCGGTTGTCAAATCAAGCCATATAGTATTTCATATTATGTGTACTGGTGGTCATGAACATTTACTACATTGAAATTTATACTGAGTGTGAAGATATGATTATACCAGGCCTTCCATGGGGACTGTGATGAACTATTGATGAACAATTGGCCATGAGTATCCAGAACAGCCTACAAGGACCTTTAATTTAACCTGTAACCTCTTTACCTCAAAACTATTCCCCATTGTACAAAGTTGTATTACAAATTTAATATCAAAACCATATTTTATTCAAAATATGAGCTAACAAATTTTAAGTAAACCAGTTTCCTTCTAAAATATTCTACTAGCCCGATCGGACAGGGTGGTATAACATTTTAATTGCCCGAGAGAATTTTTCAGTGCCCCGGGCGATCGGACAGGCGATTTATCGAGGCCTGCACACTGCTCTTTCCACAGATTAGGCATATGGATGTGCATCTGCGATAGCCAGGTCTCTGAGTGGGTTTACCCAGTTCAGATCCGTGGCAATTTAGAGGTCAGCTGAGGTCCAAATGAGGTAAAATTTCAGACAGGCTCGTATGACCAAAATAGCTCTGTTGGTCCTGGAAATAGATAACAGAAACTCATAGTGGCCCTCTTTCTGTTAGTTAAGTTACAGGGCAAGGGCAATTTTTCACATGCTCAAGTGTCCAAAATATTACCATGTAGTTTTGAGTGCATATCTGAGATCAATTTGAGTGCCCTGTGTCTTTTGTGACGATAGTATAGGGTTCAAAATAGGATCAACATTCTACCATGTTCATAGGACAAAAATAGCTATGACTGTCATGATTACAGTGAAAGATTGCACAAAGTCAGTAATGACCTCTTGATGTGCCCTTTAGTTCAGAGGTCAAACATTCGTGAAGCTTTCGCAGGTCACATCATGTCAATCCGCGAGATCATAAGTTTGAGAACCCTCATTTTGTATATACGGTGTGGAATCAGTGAGCAAGATGTAGTCTTTGACATAGAGATTATTATTGTGGTTAAATAAGGTGGGAATATAGCTTCATTTGTATAGTAATGTGGATCACTTATTTGTGTGTGTACTAAGAGTACATGACAGTTAATCAAAATAGAATTGTGTAACACACGATAACGCGATGCACATATTGTGTTTAAAAGAACACGGATTGCTCATGCTTGCCTTTTGTGTATGACATAATCAGATATAGGATGAAATATGTATTAAGTATATATTACTGCTTTAGGAACAATTCCAAATTCTTAAGTATTATTGTTAATTCTGATATTCAAAGAGTAATGAACTTAACCAGACTCTGCAGTAGTTTGGAATTAAAATTTTTAGCTATGAATTTTTGTCTATGATATTTAAGCGAGTATAACAATTGTATTAATCTATGTCCCGTGTTTATAGTGTATTGGTATAAATGTGTCGTTAGCTGTAAAGGATGACTGAAACTAGAGGAGTTCTCCATAAGGTCTCTCAAAGGATACTGAATCCTCAAAGGAAATGCCTTGTTTGGTTAAAATACACGATAGTCATTGATTGAACCAAAACCTTCCAAGACACTCCTATTCATCTACTACAAAGTTACCCCCAGAACCAGCCAATTTGATTGGTAATTCACAAGATATTATGATGTAAGTAGCCAATCGGAGACATCGTAAGAAAAGAAGGAAACCTGAAGAATTAAGAGATGATGCCAGCATTGAGGGGATCGTAAAATCCTCCGTTACAGGAGTCTTTGTGAATTTAGTGGAGGAAATGGTTGGTTAGTGTCAACCTTTTGCTCAGTGGCGTACCAAGGAAATCAATCCAGAGGGGGCAAAATTTGAAAGTTGTCTCACTGATTTGTTCCGATTAAGTCTGAAATTAGTCGAAATGAAAATACATATTTTGGCCCATATCGTCCCACTTTTTTAACCAGATGGGGACCCCCTCCCTGGTCGGTACGCCACTGCTCTTGCTTCTGATTAGGAAGCATTTTCTAATTCCCTATTGGGGAACGAGTTGGCGCAGCGTATCTTCCCTCGCCTTTCACCAATGAGGTCCCGGGTTCGATCCCCGATTGAGGCTCGTTCTCGGTGCTTTATGTGAATTTGGTTTCTCGTTCCATACTCATTCTCGGTTTTCTCCGGGTACTCCGGTTTCCTCCTGCTTCTAAAATCGAGCTTCTTGGCATAAATCTGTTCAGGTATTATGGTTTCTCTGATGTGCTGAGCGCCTTTCATGGCTGCCGCACAGCGCCTTAAAAATACATTATTAGTATTATTTCTCAACCCCAACTATACGAAAGTGTTTTGTTCAGTGGATGTCTACATTGTGTAGCAGAGGGTACATTGGTACTAGAGGTGATCCTTTGTGACCAAAAATTCTGGAGAAAGTTTTATTATTTTTTCCTCTTAATTTATTTTTCTCATTCTTCTTTCATCATGTGTGTGTACTTTTTGTCTTGTACTTTATTTACTAGCATATGGAGAGATTGAGCAGGTGGTAGAAGGGAGAAAGCCGGATATGATATAGATGATGACATTGCAGTGCAGAGCTAGGGATCTTGTTGAGGAATGCGCATTGTAGCATAATTAGTGGATCCTGCCGTAGTTATGCTTGATTTTCGCATTTAAAGTATAGGGAATTTCTTGAAAGTAGTTCCTGAATCGCAAAATGCTTTTTCAGCTGGTCAAAAATAAGCGCATTCTTGTTCGGGTTAGTATTCCGAATGTGGGGGATGGTCCAAAACTCAACATGTTTTTTTTTAGCAAAGCTCAACTTTTGATGAGTCAAGAAGTGAAATGTTCTACTTCGAATAACATCACACAGAGCTATGATATCCAAGGATGCTTTCTGAAATTGGGTGGGGAACTGGGAAAAAAACTGACCTAAATTCAGGAAAAACTAGAAAATCAGCATATAAATCAGGAAGACGGTAGATGCCTGCCTAGCTACTTTGAAAAGTGAACAAAGCCTGTGCCAAGATGGCTCTGGTTTGCTATAAACCTGTGTAAATCAGTATCAGAATAAATAGCAAATTGTGTCCCATATGATGTGTGCAAGATTTGTTAGCACCATTACAGTAATAAGAATGCAATTTGTTTTGTGTATTGTTTTGATTTTTGGTTTTAAATTACTAAGGTTGTAGTATAGTGTACATGAAATCATTGGAAAGAACTGAGTATTTTAAAAGAATGCACCCGGGTTACAGGGAATGTCTGTGGAATAAGTAGATTGATAATTTGCGAGTGAAAATGATTACGCAGCAGCAGGTTGAAGCATGTAGCAGAGGAAATTTAGTGATAAAATCGTGCCTCAAGCATGAAGGCAGTATTTTTCGACCCCCAGCTTTGGTAAAAATAAGAATGTGCATTGATGAATGTGTTGGTTATATGAAGATATTCTTAATTAACCATGTGAAGAATAACAGAGACTGTAGCTGTAGACAAACTTGTTTCTACAATGTATGGATTATTTTCTATAGGAAGAAAGACCGGGTTAATTTATAAATGGAATAAGAGAGTAGTTTTGTATCAGTTGGTAGTCAGTATTGTAGTTTCCGAGTACATAAAAAAAATGGACAAATAAAACTATATGTATTAACTGTAATTTCATTGGTTTGCAATAGTTTTGAATATGTGATTCTAGAACTATTTTGAACATTTCATGAAACATCTTTTCATTAGGACTTGACATGTTTTCCCATTTTTGAATGAGTTTACGCAACCTGACCCATCTGACACAATTTATCTTAGCTGTACGAAAGTGGACTATGAGGTCACAACCACTTTTTTGCCCATATAATTATAGCTAGCTTCCCCAACGATTCTGCAGTTCACATATGGAAGCAATCGCCTGTTAGTGGTGGTCATTTCGAAAACAGACACAACCATATTGGGTTAAAATTTTAGCAAAATTTAGCCTAGACAGTCTGTTTGGCTACTTAAGGCAGTTTCACTCAAGGCCATACACAGGATTTTTTGGGGGTGTAGGGTGCAGGACCTCAACAAAGTGGACCTAACCCCCCTAAAATGGTCCTTTTTGTGTTGTCTGCAAGGATTGCAGAGGCACATAGGGATTACTCTGGTTGTGTGTCTGTGGTCAAAATGTTAACCCTAAAGCAATAACAGCACATTTTTTAAAAGCGCCCCAAATTTTCAAAATTTGAGATTTTTGCACAGTTGTGTTGATAATTGTCTAGTAAACTATACCTACAAATGGTAATGCTCAAAAGTGCGTATGTAATAAAAGAGCACTTTTGTAATTGGAACCGGCATTCCGATTGTTTTTAATTTAACTGCAGCACTGAAATGCCAAATTTCTGTTCTTTCATTGTGAAATTAGTGCCACCTCACGAAAATGACCTCTAACTTTCCTGAACCAACCGAACAACTAATGGATGAGAGTAGATACGTACATGGCGCTATTTCGTGGCTATATTATATTGGAAGCCGCCGTTGAATTATTATCGATTAACTATTCTAATTACAAAATTCCTTCTTTTGCGTTACATAGACATAGTTGCCAATGCAACTGTGCAAAAATCTAAAACAATTTGGCCCTCTTCAAAAAGAAAAAATGTGCTGTTATTGCTTTAATATATTGCATGCCGCATGAGTTCCGTAAGGGCTACGATGATGTAACTTGGTGGAAAGGGAGGGGGCGGGGTGACCTGATGTTGGTGACCTTTGGCCCCATTCTCAAATCACGATGGCAGACAACACTCGCGGTCATGGGACTTTATTTTTCCCATGACCAAACAACCAATCCAGCGAAAGTAGTAACATTATTTTTGGTTAGGTTTGGAAAAACTAAAAAAAAATGTTTGCACTTTTTGGTTATTTTTCCGATCACACAACAACAAAGTTGGTCCATGTTTGACTTCCCAAAGAATGGTGTCATATTTGGAGAAATCACTGATAGTGCTTTAATGATCTTGTTTTAGTGCTTGTAGAACGCTCCCCCCCCCCCCACAGATTGCAACTAAACCACATAGCTGTCAGCTTGTTTAAAGCAAAAATAGTGAATACTGCCGCCTTTTCTGGACCATGATTTGGAGCAAGAATCTCAAATGTTTTCATGTATATGGATATTGATTGATTCCTTAATTCTTCCACATTCTTCGTCCACAAGGCAAGTTGAAACCATCTCGTAAAAACAAGTAACACTGCTATAAAAAACAAAACTTATAACCTCTTCATACACCCATCTAAGGTTTTCTGTCTATAACAATTCATTATCCCCAGATACCGTCAGATTTCCAATGCTTTATAATTTATTTACCACCTCTCCAAGCAACACTCATACGTTTCCTCGGGTTGGTACATTTTGTGGACCACTTTTTCTCTCCCAGTTGAATTCAGCAGCCTTGACAGAATTAAGTACGAAGGGCTAGCTAGGATTGTAATTTGACGGTAGGCTGAGACTGTCTTTGTGCCCTAATTTGTCAAAACAAATGAGGCTGATTTTGCACATTTGTCAATTTGACGGGGGCTAGCGCCCCCTGACCCTCCCTGGCTACGCCACTGCAGTATCCCCTGCACGTTATTCCTCAAGCTGCTGCATCAACTGGTCGCTGACAAAGTGGGGTCACAAAAGGTACCAACCCCGTTTCCTCACTATGATACCCCCATTTATGGAATATGGAATACTTCCACGCTGGCAAGTTCTTAATGTAACTTCAATCTGACACACTTTAAACCTCACAATTTGTCCAAAAATCCACCCTTTTTCTTCCACAAAAAACAACCCGCCTTCTCCTGAAAAAGATTTTGCAACACAAACAATTCATTTATAGCCCTAAATTACTTCCTCTAACCAACCCAGTGACGGTCAAAACTATAATAATATTTTTGTCACAATTGGCCACACAGTCACAATATACCACCATTTTATGTTCAATAAATCTCTTCTACACACTAACATTGTGGACAATTGTAATGCTACTAACTTTTTGGCTGTGAAATTACAAAATAATCTGCAAATATGAAAAATTAACTCCATTTCCTTGCTCTGATGTAAAAATTCAGTTTTTACTAGAATGCAGTGGTAACACTAGATTTTGTCAAGGAGCAGAAATGTTTGCATTTTAGCAAGATTATTGACTCAACTTCACGTATTACCTCGATTGCGAGCATACTGTATAGTTTGAGTAATAATTTCTTGGCCATGGCACACACTATGAGCTAGTAAAATCTCAATTCCCTTGGCACAGTTCAGTAGCTTTCATTCACCCCCTAGTTTTTGGGTATGATATATGATACCCAGATCACACAAGGTCAGTTCATGTCAATGTATGTACAAGTACAACCCACTGAACTGTGTCATTGGTAAATGAGCTTATTGTAACTCATAGTGACACATACGCGTTGTTTGTTGCGCGTGCCCATGGGTATGTGCTTGAACCCTAGCCCCGGTGAAGGTGCTAACTTCACACTATTTTTTACTAAAATGACTGGAAAGGATATGAAACAATTACCTGAAAGCTTTTCACTTAAAGCAATATTAGCACATTTTTTTGAAGAGTGCCCCCAATTTTTCAAAAATTTGGAGATTTTTACACAGATGTATTGGTGAATACATACCAATAGAATTATACCTGTGAATGGTTAAGCTCGAAAATGTCTCTGTGTCACAAACGAAGGAATTTTGTACTAGAATAATTATTATCGGGGATCCCCGATAATAATTCAACGGCTGGAAACGGCCCTCCAATGTGAAATAGCCGGGAAATAGCGCCATGCACATGTCTACGCTCATCTATTAGTTGTTTTAATAGTTCAGGCAAGTCAAGTTAGAGGTTATTTTCTCGAGGTGGCACTATTTCATCATGGACGGACATAAACGTAGCATTTCCAGCTCTGCTGTTAAGTCCAATCTGGGATCCCAATTCTAATTACAAAATCGCTTATTTTTTGTGATAAATACACATTTTTTAGCATTCTCGTTCGCAGGTATAGTTTCCTAGACAATTGCCAACGTAACTGTGCAAAAATATCAAATTTTGACAATTGGGGGCGCTCTTCAAAAAATGTGCTAATATTGCTTTAAAGGCCGACTCAGATTTCCTGATGAGGGCGCACTTTCCAAACAAATCCTGTTTTGCGTATACATAATGCTTATCCATATACTAATCACTGTGTGAAATAATTAGCTCAAATCGAAGACCTTCATATAGAAAGTCACAACTTATAAAATTCCAGATCCGAAATTTTTGTTCTGCACAGCATCATATGCATGGCACTGTCATGCTGTGCACTAATGTTACTGCATAAAAAATGAAAAATCCCATTCATCTCTAACTTTGGAATTAAAGGCTGACTATATATTTTTTGTGTAGTAATTAAAAATAGTCAACTAGAACTTAAGATATTCCCCTAAAATGCTCAATTCCAAGGTTAGAGATGAATCAGATTTTGTGTTTTCATGCAGTATACATTTACGGACAGTATAACAGTGCATAGGATACTGTGTATAACAAAATTTCTGGATCCGGAATTTTTAAACAAAGTTGCTATTTTCTATATGAAGGACTTTGATTTGAGCTTAATTATTCCACACAGTGATTGTTATATGTACAAGCATTATGTATATGCATTTATGCAAAAAACACAATTTGTTTGAAAAATGAGGACGCCCTCCCCAGGAAATCTCCGAGTCAGCCTTTAAGCATTTTAGGTGACTATCTTTAGTTCAAGATGACTATTTTAAAATACTACACAAAATATGTATTTCAAAATCTCCGAGTCAGTCTTTAAGCTTTCAGCATTTTTGCACACTGGAGAAAGTTCACTGGAGTAGGTGGTAACCACCTCTTGGTAAGACAAGGGTTAACAGAATCCACAACCCCATTATTCCCATAAGCCCCACCTTGTTAACCCTGTAGCTGCGCCAGGCGCACCAGTTTCGCATAGCATGTAGGCCTGCATGTACACAAACATGAAGCTAGGATACATTAAAGGTGGGGACCCGTCAACAAACTCCTTAATCCCCCAATTTACTCCATTAAAATGTGATTTGGGTATCAAAGCGTTTTGTATTTTCTCTTTACCAGATGAAACTTAAAAGGTGCAGTAAACATTTTTTTTATGAATCAAAACATCTGCAAATGTGGTATACCCTTTATTAACACACCGTCCTATCCAAACCGCTGGGACCCGATTTAACTCACAAATTGTAATGAGATGTTTTCGGTGGGGGGGGGGGGGTTGAAAACCAAATTCAGACCCACCCTTAAACAACTGGTTAGCATATCCTTTCATGTTGTGGTCAGCATGCAGAACTCACAACCTAGCGAGTATTGCTGCAATTTGTGGGTATCACTCTTTCATCGCACATAGTGCTTAGCACAAACTATTGTTTTCTCCTGTTTTATATAGCATTCCTTTATTTAGTCTGAGATGTTCGGGATCATTCCTATCATTTAAAAATCTGAGTTTTGTTTGTGATAATGCAACACCTCCAGCATCCTGAGTTTTCATGTGTATTCTGTCTCTGTGTCCAGTGGTGAAACTTAAACTTCCTTTATCACTGGATGACTGCTAACCCTCAGTTAGCTGTCGGTGTTCCAACCACCCTTGCATACAACCTAAAACCACAGAAAGAAAACCAATAACATAGCCCCGACGGGAATATATGCAAGCTATTTACCCTTAAGTAGACCATCAACACCTCAAACCAAAAGGGTACGGGGTATAGACTGTACCGTACCTGGATATATTATAGCGCACTATTCTGTGAAATTCAACCCCTGGGGGGGATTCTCACATTGGATGAAGTATGGGTATGTACCCCTATAAGACCCCCTCCATTTTCAGGCTCTATTTTCAGTTCCAGAGACCCCTCATTTTTAGGACCATCAATTCCACAGACCCTACTTTTTCATGTCCCAAGCCTATCTACCAAATTTTTTCTTCAAAGACCTCAAAAACAGTAGCTAGAAGAAAATTTGCAGGAAATCCAGCTTTATTTTCTTCTGAAATTTTTGGAAAACCTAGTTTTCCAGAGACCCACCATTTTTATGGGTCTCAAATCAGCTCGCGGAGCCACCTCAATTTTTAAAATCCATGAGCACAACCAACCCCAAAAAAAGGTGAGAACCCCCTTGTGAATTCGACATGTTCAATTCTCTTATTATTTACCCTAAAGTAACAGGGAACCAGCGCGTCATTTTCGAACCTTGGTGGTTGGCACTATGAGGGCGATTAGTAAATGTGAAATGAATGCAAAGTAATCGCCGCTCTGCAGCCTAAAGATGAGTGTATGTTATTATTTTAGGCCTATACATGTGGGCGTGACATGATCATAAACAATTCTCTTTAGAGCTGGCACCATATCACAGAGTCAGATCCGTCAGTTTTGACTTTGTTCAAACTATTTAAAAAGGGACGACATATGACATGAAATCAATACAGACACCCAATTTGTTGGGTTTTTTGTGTGGGTTGTTTTGGTTGTGTTTTATTATTTTAAAACTCATTATCAATAGACTTATGAATTTGGAACCTTAAAGACACTATCAGGGATTATCCCGAAGATAAAATATTTAAATTTGTAGGAATCACTTAAAGGGAGGATAATTCTGTAGGACTCCCCTTAGGTATATTATTTCCAACTGAAAATTGACAGAAAAAGGAAGAAAACCAATGCCTCAGAGATATGAATCCCCATTCATTACATGTTGTAGTATTGGTCCGTACGGACAGTAATGACTAAAAATATCAAATTTTGTCCTTATTAGGCTGCTTCTAGACTTATCTCTTGCAGGGTGTGGATACCTATACTTGTTCCAAAATGTAAAAACTCTGATTTTGAGAATTTTTTCGATTTCCTGATTTAGCAATACACTAGAAGTGTCTTTTTAAAGAGTAAACCTGTTCTTTATTCTGTGAAGGTTTCTGAATTCTAAGTGTGTCAGAAAAGTGTGTACACATCCCCCCTCTTGTGAAAAGTCAGCCCTCTGCAAGCCTTTCAGTGAAAACCCACTGTTGGAACCAGCATTTGTTCTCTCGGACATTTCTTCTTGATTCTCCTTCCACTTCTGCCAGGACTTCAACTAACCCTGTACCATCATCAAGAAACACATGGTTCCCTGTTTCCATGTCACCAAACCACAATGCCTTGCAACCAGACAGTCACTATGGTTACATTGTTTGGAGTTCCAGGGATCTGCCAGGACCATCCATCGGTTCGTATATTCATGTCTGCCAGAGACACACAAACAGTTTTCTGGCAGGTTGGTTCAGTTTTGATGGAGGCTGCCAACATTTGCTTTCCTTAGAAAAAGTCAGAGACTGAAAGAGACAAAATTAATTAAGACATTAACTAAACCATGGACACAAACCAAGTCTTTGTATCTGACTGAACAACAATTCACAGCTACATCAAATGTCTCTTTTTGTTCTCTGACTGTTGGGACAGTTTTAAAAGGTGCAACAAGAAGAGATTTCACGTATCAGCAGGGGTTGAAAAAATGTACATTTCCTGGGAAGATAGTCGCATTTGTCCACATATTTCCCACTCTATATCTTATGTATAATAAATTCCCTCCAAATGGCCAAATTTCCCTCCAATGGCCAAGTTCCCTCCAAATGGTCAACTTTCCTGGGAAGGAGCTGCCCAAATTCCCACTTTTCGAGCCTGCATTCAGGTGTCCCTAAAATTGAAAGCCACAATTGTTTACCACTGATGTCAAAGCGTTTCAAATCAAACTATCCCAATTTTGGAAGAGTAAGCATTGAATTAATTTCGGTTTCAGTGCATATTCGTGTCAGTAAGCAGGTATTCGACCTAGAGGGGAATGTTCCAATCCAAAGTGATTTTGAATCAACTATTTTTGCAGACATAGTGTATCACCATTCCTCTTCTATTACGGTCAGAGTAACAAGCCCGTCTGATCATGGTTTTAATACACAGGGTTTGAGACTTTCTCAAGGCTGTACCCAATCAAATATATTGATTCTTGGAAAATTGAAAAGAACCTAACGAGATGTTCAGAGGGTCATTTAGGCAGTAACCTTGAATGGGTGTTAAGGCCAATAAGATTTTGAAAAATTGTTTATTTTTTTTTTACAAAAATTTAGTGCTAATGTTTGTACATAAACCTGAGGTGATTAAAAAATACTTATTAGACTATGCATGGAACTAGAATATTGCCAGGTGGTTTCCAGATTTTCCTGGTTTGTTAGGTAAAAATGTCCTTAAAACCAGTTAAGCAGGCAAGAAAGTGCTGATTTAGTCATTATTTAATCACGCTTTTTTTTTTCCCGTCAAAGCACACTCTGGGGGGCCACACCTGCCCCTCCTGCCCCCTCCGGTTTTCTGCAGTGTAACCTCATCTGTAGGTGCATATTCATGAACACCCTAAAAAATGAAGTGTAAACCGTGTATCGTTATACAGGTTGAAACCTTAACTAGAGCACTAACTTAGACTAACATGCATGGTGTCATGGCAAAATAAAGAAAGATTAAAGACTTTGCCTGTTTACATCATGGTTTCGCCAAATGACTGTGTACAAGTACAAAAATTGGAATATTTTTGGCAACGGAATGTCCGATTCAAAAATTCGAAGTGGTTCCGAGTTGCTGGCAGGAGGGACCTCTCTTTTACATACATTTTAACTTGATCGAGAATCTCTATCCATCAACTGCGCCAGCCTGACAAAGATAGAGACTGACCTATTGTAAATTTGGACGGACATGCCTTTGCAGAAAATTTCTAAAACGATGGACTTTGATATGAGTTTTTTGCCAGGTGCTTAAGGTGGGCTTGTTCCGATCATGTCTATTGTGGTTGTTTCTCTACTCTACTTGATCTGAAGCTTGGCACTTACACAACATACGCCCCATCATAGTGTGGTTGGGTATGTCATGACACGGTTCCGTAGATTTTGTGTGCTAAAGTTGATTTTCTTTCTTGCCTGGTTTTTTTCATTCAGTAGGGACGCGAGAAAGTTCAGAAAATGAAAATGGGGTGCAAATTTTTCGGACTGCTGCCCCCTTCCTCAGGGGAATGTTACTACCGGGAAAATTTTTAAAATCAAGTCAAATGTGTTTTAATGGAATCATTACATGTTCTTCTCCTTATAAGTATTAAAAAAAGTATATATTTTGCCTAGTTCCGACCTTTAGTTAGAGAGCTATAGCCCCAGATGGTTCAAGGTCATCCTGGGGTAAAATTTACCCATGCTCAATTTTGTTTTGAACTGGTGATAATTTGTTTGATTGTCTCCCAGATCCACGAACTGTTATTATTTTTGCAGTGTGTGACATTTGGTTGGCTTAATTACTTAGCAAATGTTTCGCAAGGGTCTACATGGTCTATAGAGGGTCACCAGAACTTTCCACGGATGTCGCAATGGTGATCTCAAAAAAATCAATTAAAATGACTTTTCTGTTTCATATGCACAAGGAATCATTTGCAACCACTTTCCACAACATCGGAGCATTTACCCCCAGGTGACCTTGAACATTATGGGGCTATACCGCTTTAACTAAAGGTCGAACCTAGACAAACCATAACTTTTTTTTATGCTTCTGAGGAACGAACGCCTTTAGTGACATTAAAACCAATTTTACCTCGATTTTAAATTTTTCCCTGTTACTAACATTTTTTTCCCCCCTTGCAGGATGTGTCATCAGTCCGAAAATTTTGCACCCCATCATTTGTTCACAGTTTAGGTCCTATTGCACACAAACAGCACAAAATCAAATTTAGCATGAAATCCTACGGAATACACACCAACCACAACTATCAAGTATTGGGAAACAAACTGTGGTTTTGATGGTAGAAGCATAATGCATATTGCAAAGCCCTATTCAATACTGTGCTAAATATTGATTGATATCTTGGGCATGAAATAGATTTGAGAGCTCATATTTCAGGACGACAAATTAGAACAATACGGCCTTTTCATCATCTGATATCAAAATCGATACTACTTCCGGTCAATGGTGGGGGCCCCAAAGACGATCAAACAGCTTCCAGATCGTCCAACACTTTTCATCACTGAGGAGCTTTGAGCATAATAACCGGTCAATGTTTTTTGGTTTAAAGAGACATAGTGATTTCCAGGAAGAAGCGCCCCAATTTTTTCCCCTCGAACCCTGGTTTTTTTCAGCTTATCAATAGATAGGCTTTTCCGCATCGAGTAGAGATTTAAGCAAGGCAAAAGGCCCTCAAATCGAAACTAGTCCTTTTTTATCTTGTTCAAATTCTAGAAAATTCACAGTTAAGGCCAAGTATTGAAAATTGCTGGTCTTTTCTCTGCAACATTTCTTGACATGTTTGAGTTCAAATTGGGTTTTTGGGGGTACTTTTTGTATTTTTGCCCTGATTTCCAAGGTGACAGATTAGTATCATTTAATTGCAATGTGCAGGCATCCACTGTCCTGGCGCTATATGCGTTAATGCTAAGCCTTGATCATTTGCAGTACCTAATATTTGATGTTTAGTTGTGTTAGTCATTGTGCTGGTATGGTTTTATTTACACTAGCTAAGGGTCACAGACTTTAGCAAGGAAACATCCCATGTCTGTTGGTTTACCCAAACTGTTCAGTGTAAGATGGGAGACAGGACCC